>BQKZ01003365.1:6443-16607 GCA_036244855.1 Temnopleurus reevesii
TTTTAGGAAAAAAGAGAAATCTGAAGAAAAGAAGACGAGAAGTAGTGATTTTTTAATGAAACATTTATCCCCGCGTCAAAGTGCAAACCTGTCTACTCTTCTGTAATAGTCCACTTTGGCCATTTTAAAGTCTAATATATAGTCGAATATATTTGTTGTTGTTGTTTTTTACTCATTTCTGTCATATAAATTTCCAGTGATATTATACAGAATACGCACACAAAACTAGAACTCATGGATCTGAGTAAAATCGCAAAAGTGATACTATAATGACACGCTGGTGAGTATATTAATGAAAATACTCAACTGTGTGTCATTATAGTGTCATGTTACTCAAAGCTGCGAGTTCTTGTTTTTTGTGGGTAGATTCTTTAAAATGTTGAAAGTATATATATATATAATATAGTATATTATTAGTCATTGGGTTAACATTTACTCCAGGGCCCCACCGGAAAATTGCTTCTTGCTGGACGACCTTCCCTGATAAAATATATTGGAAATGAATAATTAAATTAATTGCTTAGCGCACGGATGTATATTTTCAATAACATCCAAAGCGGCCGATTGTGACAAAATTAACGCAACAGTGAAAGATCAAGGCCAGTTTTTCAAAGCCAGGGTGAAATGAACTTGAGTATTAGTCATGCGCGAGTAAATTAGCAAAGAGAGAGAGAGAGAGAGAGTCGACATGCAAGCAAGCACTGTGAGCAGAAGGGACAAAGGCCTGGGACAAAGTAAACAACCTCCATTCAAGCATTAGAATAGCTACTAGTAGATGAACACACAAGAAATGTCCATCCTCCATATTCTGGCGAGAAATGTTGAACAGGAGTCGCACTGGGAACTTTCCTTTGTGATCATGAACCTATTGTGAATTCTTGAATGAAGTTGTTTTCTTTGTCATAGTCCTTTGTCCCTTCTGCTCAAAGTGAAGATATTAGGGTTCAATGCAACACAGGGTATTCTCACTTTTGTTAACGTCATGCATCTTTTGTAGACATTGGCAAATAAATGAAAACGGAGGTGTCAAAGCAGTCTGATTTTGAATGAAACCAAGTGCAATATCAAGGTCATGAATTCACACGCATGTATCGAGGGACCTATTGCACAAATGGTCTTGGCTATCCTGTTCTTGAATCACCTCACAAGACATTTCCTCCTTATTCTGGTCAGAAATGTTGAACAGGAGTCACACTCTCTGATTGTGAATTCTTAAATGAAATTGTTCACTTTGTCCCAGTCTTTTGTCCCTTCTGCTCACAGTGAAGATATCAGGGTTCAATGCAACGCAGGGTATTCTCATTTTTGTTAACGTCATCTTTTGTAGACATTGGCAAATAATGAAAAAAGGTGTGAAACCAGTCTGACTTTTTAGTGAATCCAAGTGCAATATCAAGGTCATGAATTCATACGCATGTATCGAGGGACCTATTGCACAAATGGTCTTGGCTATCCTGTTCTTGTATCAACTCACAGAACATTTCCATCCTCCTTACTCTGGTCAGAAATGTTGAACAGGAGTCGCACTCTCTAATTGTGAATTCATAAATTAAATTGTTCACTTTGTCCCAGTCTTTTGTCCCTTCTGCTCACAATGGAGATATCAGGGTTCAATGCAACGCAGGGTATTCTCATTTTTGTTAACGTCATGCATCTTTTGTAGACATTGGCAAATAATGAAAAAAGGTGTGAAACCAGTCTGACTTTTTAGTGAATCCAAGTGCAATATCAAGGTCATGAATTCATACGCATGTATCGAGGGACCTATTGCACAAATGGTCTTGGCTATCCTGTTCTTGTATCAACTCACAGAACATTTCCATCCTCCTTACTCTGGTCAGAAATGTTGAACAGGAGTCGCACTCTCTAATTGTGAATTCATAAATTAAATTGTTCACTTTGTCCCAGTCTTTTGTCCCTTCTGCTCACAATGGAGATATCAGGGTTCAATGCAACGCAGGGTATTCTCATTTTTGTTAACGTCATGCATCTTTTGTAGACATTGGCAAATAATGAAAAAAGGTGTGAAACCAGTCTGACTTTTTAGTGAATCCAAGTGCAATATCAAGGTCATGAATTCATACGCATGTATCGAGGGACCTATTGCACAAATGGTCTTGGCTATCCTGTTCTTGTATCAACTCACAGAACATTTCCATCCTCCTTACTCTGGTCAGAAATGTTGAACAGGAGTCGCACTCTCTAATTGTGAATTCATAAATTAAATTGTTCACTTTGTCCCAGTCTTTTGTCCCTTCTGCTCACAATGGAGATATCAGGGTTCAATGCAACGCAGGGTATTCTCATTTTTGTTAACGTCATGCATCTTTTGTAGACATTGGCAAATAATGAAAAAAGGTGTGAAACCAGTCTGACTTTTTAGTGAATCCAAGTGCAATATCAAGGTCATGAATTCATACGCATGTATCGAGGGACCTATTGCACAAATGGTCTTGGCTATCCTGTTCTTGTATCAACTCACAGAACATTTCCATCCTCCTTACTCTGGTCAGAAATGTTGAACAGGAGTCGCACTCTCTAATTGTGAATTCATAAATTAAATTGTTCACTTTGTCCCAGTCTTTTGTCCCTTCTGCTCACAATGGAGATATCAGGGTTCAATGCAACGCAGGGTATTCTCATTTTTGTTAACGTCATGCATCTTTTGTAGACATTGGCAAATAATGAAAAAAGGTGTGAAACCAGTCTGACTTTTTAGTGAATCCAAGTGCAATATCAAGGTCATGAATTCATACGCATGTATCGAGGGACCTATTGCACAAATGGTCTTGGCTATCCTGTTCTTGTATCAACTCACAGAACATTTCCATCCTCCTTACTCTGGTCAGAAATGTTGAACAGGAGTCGCACTCTCTAATTGTGAATTCATAAATTAAATTGTTCACTTTGTCCCAGTCTTTTGTCCCTTCTGCTCACAATGGAGATATCAGGGTTCAATGCAACGCAGGGTATTCTCATTTTTGTTAACGTCATGCATCTTTTGTAGACATTGGCAAATAATGAAAAAAGGTGTGAAACCAGTCTGACTTTTTAGTGAATCCAAGTGCAATATCAAGGTCATGAATTCATACGCATGTATCGAGGGACCTATTGCACAAATGGTCTTGGCTATCCTGTTCTTGTATCAACTCACAGAACATTTCCATCCTCCTTACTCTGGTCAGAAATGTTGAACAGGAGTCGCACTCTCTAATTGTGAATTCATAAATTAAATTGTTCACTTTGTCCCAGTCTTTTGTCCCTTCTGCTCACAATGGAGATATCAGGGTTCAATGCAACGCAGGGTATTCTCATTTTTGTTAACGTCATGCATCTTTTGTAGACATTGGCAAATAATGAAAAAAGGTGTGAAACCAGTCTGACTTTTTAGTGAATCCAAGTGCAATATCAAGGTCATGAATTCATACGCATGTATCGAGGGACCTATTGCACAAATGGTCTTGGCTATCCTGTTCTTGTATCAACTCACAGAACATTTCCATCCTCCTTACTCTGGTCAGAAATGTTGAACAGGAGTCGCACTCTCTAATTGTGAATTCATAAATTAAATTGTTCACTTTGTCCCAGTCTTTTGTCCCTTCTGCTCACAATGGAGATATCAGGGTTCAATGCAACGCAGGGTATTCTCATTTTTGTTAACGTCATGCATCTTTTGTAGACATTGGCAAATAATGAAAAAAGGTGTGAAACCAGTCTGACTTTTTAGTGAATCCAAGTGCAATATCAAGGTCATGAATTCATACGCATGTATCGAGGGACCTATTGCACAAATGGTCTTGGCTATCCTGTTCTTGTATCAACTCACAGAACATTTCCATCCTCCTTACTCTGGTCAGAAATGTTGAACAGGAGTCGCACTCTCTAATTGTGAATTCATAAATTAAATTGTTCACTTTGTCCCAGTCTTTTGTCCCTTCTGCTCACAATGGAGATATCAGGGTTCAATGCAACGCAGGGTATTCTCATTTTTGTTAACGTCATGCATCTTTTGTAGACATTGGCAAATAATGAAAAAAGGTGTGAAACCAGTCTGACTTTTTAGTGAATCCAAGTGCAATATCAAGGTCATGAATTCATACGCATGTATCGAGGGACCTATTGCACAAATGGTCTTGGCTATCCTGTTCTTGTATCAACTCACAGAACATTTCCATCCTCCTTACTCTGGTCAGAAATGTTGAACAGGAGTCGCACTCTCTAATTGTGAATTCATAAATTAAATTGTTCACTTTGTCCCAGTCTTTTGTCCCTTCTGCTCACAATGGAGATATCAGGGTTCAATGCAACGCAGGGTATTCTCATTTTTGTTAACGTCATGCATCTTTTGTAGACATTGGCAAATAATGAAAAAAGGTGTGAAACCAGTCTGACTTTTTAGTGAATCCAAGTGCAATATCAAGGTCATGAATTCATACGCATGTATCGAGGGACCTATTGCACAAATGGTCTTGGCTATCCTGTTCTTGTATCAACTCACAGAACATTTCCATCCTCCTTACTCTGGTCAGAAATGTTGAACAGGAGTCGCACTCTCTAATTGTGAATTCATAAATTAAATTGTTCACTTTGTCCCAGTCTTTTGTCCCTTCTGCTCACAATGGAGATATCAGGGTTCAATGCAACGCAGGGTATTCTCATTTTTGTTAACGTCATGCATCTTTTGTANGTAATGATAGTTGCCACGGAGTATGTACGCTGATTTAGACATGTTGTGAAATCAGATTATAGTAACCGATCGTTCATTGCAATATTACGTCTGAAATGTTATTCTTCACCGTCGCATGATTGACTATGATTAATAGTGATCCTACTGAGATGTCGGATGTTACAGGTAACATGAAACAAGTATTAATCGACCCTTTGTAGAGCAGGGGTTCGGACCTCTCATTCGAACTTCCTCATTTTTTAATACATGTATTTTGTAAAATATTACACCTAAATGAAAAAGGTTCAATATTCTTGTTTGATTTTTTTCTTTCTAATGCTTTTCAGGCCACCTTTTAAGGAAGCTTCAAAGATTCACAAGATCAGGTCACCGGTCACCGCCCCCCCACACACACACCCACACTCTACCCTCACCCCCGCTTGTCAAATCCTGAGTGCAGAAGAGTTTGGGGCAACCGCTTACAGGTCATTATCATTTGGAGTTCAATGCCAAACAGGAGTCATGACATTTGGTGTCGAGTCGTATCCATGCTCTAATAAACACGAACAAGTAAATGAACATTGGGAAAATTCAATGCCGTGAATGACACCCCAAAAGTCACACTCTTTTGTAAATGTACCGAGCTTTTATGGTGCACTGATGCACACGCAACAAGCATTCCTGATATCGAGGGGTTCGGCTGGGATGAAAGCTGACTTTAGACACTGATGAAAAGAGATATTATATTTACTTGCTCGTGTACAAAAATCCATTTTCTCCGGCTGGCATGACAGCCCTTACAATGTTTAGATGCCCCCAACCGACAGACACTCTGGAAAAGGCTGGACGTGCATAATCTTTTATTGTAATTTTGTTGTTGCTTTTCACTCACATTAACAAAACAAAAAAAAAACACAATATAATCATAGGAAAACATGAAAGAGGTAACCTGAGAAGTCATTTTCAGTAAAAAAAAAATAATAATAATGATAAATAAGAATGATAGACAAACACGTGAAAAATTAGAAGCTATTTCAGATGTTTTGGGGCTTTTTACTTCATACTAAAGTCCCAGTCACATTGAAGCCCGATCAAGCAACTATACCTCCGAACAACAGAGCCATGTTGAATCGTGTTGCTTCCGGGCTTCTCTGTGACTGGGGCATTAGACTTAGTTGCACATGAAATCTGTTCCAAACATTAATTAATTAAATAAAGTTTCCGAACGAACGACGGAATTAAAAAAAACATTCTTGGGCATTCCAACATCTTTTTTTTCCCCTACAGAGTAATGTAGTTCATTGACAACTGAACTCATACCCATTTGAGCCGACATTAATGTTTACCGAGCTGGCACAGCAGTATAGCGACCTTGATTATTTCTATAACTCTGCATGTGATTGCCCTCGTTCGCAAATATCAATGTGAATGAACTTGGAGGAGACGCTTTCAAGTTCATTGAATTGAAGAAAGAGCACATCCATGATCTAGAGGGTTGTGCCTGTACGTTGCCATTTTGAGGAGCCCAAAGGGGTGTAAATCAAAACTTTGAAAATTCCTAATTTTAGAATGGATTGTCGGATGTTGCTCAAATTTTCACAGTTTGATCATTGTATTTGTTGTGCATCCACTGAGAACACATCAATGTCTGGGTGAAGTTCCCCTTTAATGTTTACCGAGCTGGCACAGCAGTATAGCGACCTTGATTATTTCTAAAACTCTGTGTGTGATTGCCCTAGTTCGCAAATATGGATGTGGACGAACTTGGAGGAAAGACTCCCCAAGTTCATTGAATTTTAGGCATTTTGGGCATTTCAACATATCTTTTCCTCATGCAGTTCATTGACAACTGAACTCATAACCATTTGAGCCGACATTAATGTTTACCGAGCCGGTACAGCAGTATAGCGACCTTGATTATTTCTATAATAACTCTGTGTGTAATTGCCCTTGTTCGCAAACATGGATGTGAATGAACTTGGAGGAGACGCTTCCAAGTTCATTGGATTTTAGAAAGAGCAAATCCATGATCTAAAGGGTTATAAAAAGAAGACTCTACCTCCAAAATAATGAGGTTTTTTTAACAGAAGAAGAAGAAATTTGATAAGCAAAACAAAAAAAAGTTTGAAGACATTTGGACAAGTAATAAAAAACGTATTGATTTTTTTTAAGATATTGAAAAATTAGCAAATTAGTGAAAATGTTCAGACATGTTGCCAATTTGATGACATTATGGGTGCACTACTAACTAACAAGAGTTTTCTTTATTTTTATGGTGCAAAATTCATAATTTCTACAAAAAATACAAAATTTGTATTAATACAACCATACAAATGTGGGATATACATAGGATATAATGAATATATCTTTTAGTTATAATTTTTTCTTTTAAATATACTTTTGGGAAAAAAGTAGCATTTTGTAACATTGATATGAATATAAAAAATGGTCAGTTGTGCAACTATAACGTCATCAGTTGCCTATTACTTTCTTGTTAGTTGTCAGAATTTTTGTTTTTTTATTTTGTGGATTTTTATTTGTTAATCTGATATTTCTGTTCCTGTTGTAGAAATATTATTTTTGTGTAGACTCTTCTTTCAACTAAAAATCCCCCGGTTATTTTATGTACCCCTATATCTCACTTTTTTCAAGAAGTTTACAAGCCCCCTTTTCGTTATTATTTTTGTCAGAAATAATCAACTGATTTATATGACGGCAATTATACAATGCTCTCATTGTTTATATAAAGCACATCATGAAGTCCATTACTTTAGGCATATGAAATATAGTATCATGAACATGTTGCGCGAAAAATGAACGAGTTTTGGAAAAACTATAACCTAAAATGTGCAAAATATTTCAGTGTCGTGTCCCCCGACACTAATTCAATATTTTCTTTCTTGGTAAAGGACAACTTCTCATGCATATAATTGGATGAACATTTCAGAATATTATTGTTGTGTATACCATTTTATGATTCTATTGTCAAATCTCGGAAATAATTTTGCACATGCCCGATAACAGGAAAAATATAGTTATAACCAAGAGAGGGCGCTAAATATTATTTAACGGCCAAATTCAAATTTTCAAAATAATCAGTTCGTAAAAAAATATGCTATAGTCTCAAAATGTGTATAATAATTATATGTCATGATAAGCATCCCCATAATTCACATTTCTTCATCTTTACCAAAACTATGCTGTCTTTCGAACAAAACATACCATAAAATGTGCACTCTTATAATAAATACGTTAGCTAAAAGTATGTCCAACACTGCGCAACATGTACCATCCACATGCATATTGGTGGCTTTGAGGCAGGTCGTTCAGTTTCTACCTAAACCCTCCCCACGTCCGGACCTGGGTACGCAATTTCTATGTTGTCCAACAGTGTTGGATAAACCTTTGACCAACTTTTTGAAGAGTGTAATTGGATGTTTACATTATTGTGGATATTAGAGTAAAATGGTCTTTGCCCTCATAATAAAAGACTATAATAGTAGATAAAAATAGATTCGTGTTTGACTTTGTGTTCGTATCAGCAAATTTGAGCCGGAAGACGCTTCGCAAAGTAAACATCTTATTAAACTGTTAAACGCTGTATTTGTTGTTATCATATCATGCGATCACACTGTGGGGGGGGGGGGGGGGGGGGGCTTGGGGGGGTTTAGGGACGTCAGCCTCCCAGATCAAAGCAAGTTTTGGGCTGGTGTCTTTTTTTTTTCTTATCGGCTCCACGAAGAGGGATAGGGGTTGATGGGAGGAGCGCAAGATTTTAAATGACAACCACTCCCCCCCCCCCCCCCCCCCCCCCCCCCCCCCGCCTCCGGGTTTCCAAATCCTGTGTGCACGCACTCTTAAATTTTACTTATCTGTGTTGATAGGCATGCAGCCAATTGATATCAGGAGATTCAAGTTTGACATGTACATTTGTGATAAAGGAGACGATGACTTGGAAATTTTTAATTAACGCAATAATGGCTAATATTAGACCTTGTCCTTTAAACAATTTTTGCTATTTGCTTAGCCCAGAAATTATCATTTGTCGCGTACATAAATATCGTGCGGTGTGAATGAACTATATAATCTTCCTGCCAATGAACAAGAGTTTGATGATCTCAGTAAAATCGAATCTTATGCTTTTGAGACCGCACACCACTAATTATGTCAGGTGACTATTGTTGGTCAGGTGATACCGTACCCGTACCAAAGATATTAATATAATTAAAAGAAATAATAATATGAATTAAATGGTAGATATTCCAGCAATATTTTTCATATGAACATTAAAAGGAATTATTGGTGGTTCGGATGAGTCCCATGAGATGGCAAGAATAATTAGATGTTTGGGCCATTTTTTCAGTCTTGTGCAAAACTTCATATCCCAATATGATCCAAGCAAATTTATTAGGTAGTTTAATTTTCAGACCCTTTTGTGCGAGAAAGAGCTGAAAGACTACCCTTAACATTTCATAAAGATGAACAAGATAAGATGATCTACTAAATCTTCAAGTCTGAATGTTACTGCTCCTAGCACTTATTTTCTAGGATTTTTTTTAATACTTTTTTTTTTCAAGTGGTGTGAGGTCTTAAAAAGAACTGACCTCTCTCTAAAAAAAAATGGAGAGACCATTAATCCATACTCGCCCTACACAAAGATAGACACTTTCGATTCACTTTAAAAAAAATAACTTTTCAGAATAATGATAATATAAACAATGACGACTCGAAACAAAAACAGTTTTTATGTGTTCATCTATTGATTCCGATCGCACGCAAGTTCTAATATACACTATTATGTAATTTAGTGTATTTGCATGATTCTTCCAATCATCCAAAATTTTGTATCTCTGCATAGCCCAGAAATGTTCTCGCTCTTTGCGTAAAGTAATCCCGTTATGACACCCAAGTGCGTATACATGTATTTCAATGAATTATGTCAATAAGGAAATCATTATACTCACCGATTCTTATAATTTATAGGTTTGATTTTCTGTTTTATCTTCTTTGTTCATAAAACACGATATCAATTATTTTCGAAAAATAAAGTCGGTCAAAGAATAATCGATCCGTACGCCGTAAATTGAATTGTCCGGACACAACAACCACAAGCCGGTTCCGACAAAGGAGCATTGAATTAGTGTTCGACTTAATTTTACGGAAATAGTTTATATCGTGTTATAATTAATACATCTTCCTGCGAACACAAAAATCATGAAGCAGAAAAAGATCGGTTTATTAAGCAAGCTAAATCACAAAATGATCTACACTTGCAAAAGGCAGGTCGAATCGGCGGGTAGGTATCACTCTGGAGATTTGTTCCTGAGGATCCAATTGATTGCCCGCAACAAAAATCGCCGATGATACATACCTTCTTTCGGTGGGAGCACATTTATTTTCGGAGGAGCTCCAAAAATCTGGTAGAGAATTGTTTTGTTTTACTTTGATTTACCTTGATGTTTGGCATAAAGTGAAATAAACTTATTTGCCCCCCCCCC
>BQKZ01003365.1:47074-61694 GCA_036244855.1 Temnopleurus reevesii
TACTACTTCTACATCTACTACTTCTATATCTACTACTTCTACATCTACTACTTCTACATATCTACTTCTACATCTACTACTTCTACATATCTACTTCTACATATACTACTTCTACATCTACTACTTCTATATCTACTACTTCTACATCTACTATTTCTACATATCTACTTCTACATCTACTACTTCTACATCTACTACTTCTATATCTACTACTTCTACATATCTACTTCTACTACTTCTACTTCTATTTCCACAACCTCTACATCTATCATTACATCTAAGGGGGTGGTGTTCAAAAGTTGCAATTGATCGCAAGTTGCAGTTGATTGGTACGTGCCAATCAAAATCATTGTTTCAAACACGTCTTCTTAAATGCGTGTTACAATTTGCAAAGTTGCAGTCAATTTGCAGTTGATTTTCAGCAACACTCCTTAGTCTAATTGTATCTTATGGAAGGAAAGGACAATGGATCACTTTTCTACTTAGAATATTGCCCTTATTTTCTCTACTTCATGTGTGTCAATTTAAAAGGGTAAAAAGAAGATTGTCTTGAAAAAGCACAAGCCCACAGAATCAAAACAATTAATCTTCATCCATACAGCCCTTTAACAGTTGTTACCATACATGTATGTAAAAAAAATATTCTCTACTTCAGAATCTTCTTTCGTTCCTGCACTAGTCTTCCACCAGACACAATTACAAGTATTGACATTGTAGGATGATATGATGTTGTCAATAAATTAATTAATATTTTATAAGCCAATAATTTATTATACTGATCTTTTTATTTCATTTTGGAACCACCTTAACATTGTAGAATGTTGTTACTGTCAAAGCCAATATTTCATTCTTCATAGATTTTAACAAATTCACTGATTTTTTACCTTTTCAACTCATTATCGAGATGTTAATTTCATGTTTTATATTATACACAGATCTAATGAAGGCATATTTTAGTGAGTTAATCATGGTCACGGAATTGGTGAAAATGAAACCCTAGGGAAAATGTCTGCTTATACAGTATTTTATCATATTTTTGCCTTAGTTCTAGATGTATTCACTTACACTGTAGGAATGTGCATCACACAGAATTTGTTCTGCCTGTACACAAACCGATGCCATTTCAAATACTGTTTAAGCTGAAATTTTCGCGGTGGTTTTGTTTTTGCTAATTTCGCGGCTATGGCCTCGCGAAAATGTCCACTCTGTATAATGCACATTAAAATGTGTACAAACACTGTCAAAAACATGAAAATAACAACACGCCAATGTGTCAAACTGGTCGGAAATCACAAAAATATCTGTACGCTAAAATATTGGCTTATACAGTACTGGAGTACTTAGTTTTCAAGTCAGAGTCTGTTTTTGCAGACTATATAGCCTGACTATATAAAGTGAATAAATTCCCAAACATATTGATGTGACTTCAAATACCGGAGTGCTTAGTTCTCAAGTCAGGGTCTGTTTTTGCAGACTATATAACCTGACTATATGAAGTGAATAAATTCCCGAACATATTGATGCCATGCAGAATAATTGGCTGAGAAACCTAATTTTTGGGCATGAGTGTGCGTGGTTGATTTTAAGCGGTGGATGGCACATGTGTGGGATTAAAGTACCCTCGGGCTATGCATGCGGAGAATTCTGTATTCGTAGTCACTCGATCTTATTCTGTTTGGCTTGTATTAGGTTTATCACATGTATGTGTGTAACTGCTTTATCTATTTACCCTAAGAAATTTGCAATTACATTTGAAATATTTGACTACCGAGGGAATAATTTTACTTTTCACCTTTGATTAGCAGTTTTAGACATTGTGGGATATTTTTCATTTCTTTACTGTACAGTTCTATGTGAAAAAAAAGTTGCTACACAAAATATATCTTTGTACAGCAATCCTGCCAAAATGCATAGCAAATTGCTATGTGATAGGAAAATTATTCCCTGCTAGTGCTACCCCAAAGTAATATTTGTTCAATAGGAGCAGAAAAATCAGGTGAACAGAACAAACAAACGAACCAAATCTGACTCTTCATAAGAAAGTTATGAATTTTCAAATCTTTAGACAAATTGGCAACTGATGACATCATATGTGCACAATTGACCATTTATCATATTCACATTAATGCAAAATATGATTTCCTCAAGACTTAAATCATCTCCATAATAGTATATTTGCATGTAGACATTAATACAGACTTTGTATCTTTAATAAATGTAAAAGTGATAGATTATGCACCATTAATATAAACAAAATGATGGTTAGTGGTGCACCCATGACACATGCACACATTACTTGTTGCTATGTTGGGCAAGCATCGCTGAAGCTTTAATGTCATCAAGAACAAGTTATGAGTATGCAGCATGAAAGTTGCATTTATTAGTAAACCTGGAGGCGCCATGGTGTAGTGGTCATGTCTCTCGCCTTTCAACCAGAGGGTCGTAGGTTCGAGTCCCACCCATGGCGTTAATTTCCTTCAGCAAGAAATTCATCCACATTGTGCTGCACTCAACCCAGGTAAGGTGAATGGGTACCTGGTATGAATATTTATTCCTTGAAACGCCAAGTGCGCTGCGCTGGTGGCTCCCAGGCTAAAGCCAGGGGAATAATGCTACAATTGTAGAGCGCTTAGGGAATTCTGATGAATTGATAAGCACTATATAAAAGCTGTTCATTAGTATTATTATAAAATTATTTATCATGAAAATGGAGATCTGTCCCGAAACGGATTTTATTTTCTAACCAGTGTCTGACACGAGAGGAGTCTTGATATTGATTTGTTCCATTTACTCTCTGAGCAATTTATTCTCACAAAGATGAAATTCAAGTAAACTTCCAGGATCCCGTTCTCAATTTTCAAGCTCAAATGTGTTTTGGAAAATGCACATTTACATGTAGCTCTGCTTTTAATGAGTCAACACATTGAAATGTGTGGTCCGCTCATATAAAGGCCCCTGTAATAAAAAGACACGCATCCAATATGCGAGTTGTATTTATGGCCAAATACGCGCTAATCAAATTCTGTGACTTGTCTATGCATGGGACTAAGAAAACTTTTGCGACTATAATTCTTTGCTTATGCATCTCAGAACTGGGCAAAAAATTTTTTTTACAAAAAAAGTTTTTACAAATGCTAATGATTGTATGATATTTCCTATTAATCTATAGAATTTATGTGACATTAGTAAGTAAAAAATACACCAATAAAAGTTAATAACTGTCCTTTATTTGCTCGGCAAAGGGCAGTGCATGCCTTTAGATTTGTTCCAAAAACTACGGCAGTTTGCAAGACGTCAGAAATTTTTACTCATAGCTATTTGTGGTGCTTTTTTATGCTCAAATTTTATTTCTTAATGATCTTCATAATATTCTCCATCGACCGAGTGATACCAGATTTTGTGATTAAATGATAGTTTGGTGGTTTTATATATTTGGTGAGAAATAAGGTGTGGGCCTTCATCATATAGCATGTACTACAAGCAGAAATGAGAATATTGATTTGAAATTAAAAGAGCAATTTATGTTAGCATGTACTGCTTAACCTCAAAGAGAGGTACAACCTGTAATTGGAATGTGGACTTTGATGAAGAACGTGAAGGCAATTTATGCTAATTTAAGTTAGGCTTTAATTATTGCTTGATCATATTGAGATTCATATGTAATGATAAATATTGTAGCTCAAAATAAAATGAGATTGTAAAAGACATGTAAGTACTTAATGCAAGAAACACTTTTTAAGTAATAGGAAAATTTGAACTAAACTATTGAAATATTTGCATACATATAAGAACCTTAATATCTGCTTTTTTATTTGATATTTTTGTTACACTCTTTGGATTAAACTAAATTATTTTGAACCCAGATTGCTTCATTATTTGTTGCTATGCCAGGTAGACCTCTGGGAAGCTTTTCTTTTGTCCAAAGTAGCTCTTGGGGTTTGTATATATTAGGAAATTTAGATCACAATTTAATACAACACAGAAGGAACATATAAATGTACAGAGGCTTTGCATAAATTTATTTCATTTTTTTTCAGTCAATCTTTAGAATGTGTCCACAGAGAATACATGTACAACTCAATGTGTATTGCAGTTCGGAGAAAAAAAATTATGATGAATTCCCAGAGAGCAAGCCATCATGATTTTGTTTTTTGAGCGGCTTGGAAGGTATTCCATTTCGTTGTCATATCTCATTTATCAAAATAATATTGTGTAAATTGAAATGGAATCTCATGGATTGATGCAAAGGGATGTTTTCTTATTGGAGGTTATACTACATGTACCCAGAAAATCATGGAAACTTATAAATGGAGTTACATATACATGTAGGTTTGAAGCTTGTTGATTTTGTCTGCTTAGCAGTGATTATTGTTTTCTTTTACATTGGTAAAGTAATACTTTTTGTAGTCTATATTTTGATGAAAAGATTTGTGCTAAAATTTTACTTCATTGGGTGGATGGAAATCCATGTCCCCATTTATGAGAAATTTTGGTAATATTCAATTTTTCTTAAATGTAGATTGTAATACAATTTCAATATATCAGAGTAAATTTGTTCATGTACTGTATAGTGGGATAATTCTAAGGTTGGTTAATCCAGAAACATTTTTGTGCGGTATGGAATATAATACATACAACACATGAAAAAAGAAAGGATAATCTTCCAACCTGACTTATAAACATGATTAAAAAAAAACACAAAGTGATTGCTGCTTTTGAATGCCTAAAAATCATGATGAATTATTGTGCAGATTATTTTTAGAAATGCAAATATACACATGATTGAAATACTGTATTGTAAACATTGAAACATTTTTTAGGATTATTTTCGCTTGTCTAAATTATTTTGAAATGATTTGATACATTGCACAGACATATTTCTAAAGATTTTCTCATTTCTTTTGCTATTCGACAAGTTTTTCCCATTTCTTTTTAAAATTTATTTTGTATAACAATATTACCCTTCCTTTTTTGTTTTATTTTGTTGAACAATTTTTTTCTTTCTTTACATTCCCTCCATTTTCAGCTCCTTGACTTTCAGCCCCTCCATTGTTATCAGGTTATTGAAAACTGAATCAAAGTGTTAGTAATAATAGATGCAGTTCGTATTTAGCGCTAATTACCTCTGATACAAGTCTCTAAGCACAATTAATGCAGCATTATTACCCGGGCCTTAGCAATAGCAGCTTGTAAGGCACCTATGCATTTCAAGGAATATATTCCTACCAGGTATTTATTACCTCACCTGGGTTGGGTGCAGCACAATGTGGATGAATTTCTTGCGGAAGGATATTAGCGCCACGGGTGGGACTCGAATCGCGGACCTCTGCATGAATGGTGAGAGTCAGAACCACTGCACCACAACGTTTCCACATAATGTAGTGTTAAAGGGGAACCAGCCTTTGGAATTATCGTGCCGATGAACAAACTGAAAATTTGAGCAAAATCGGACAACCTGTTCAAAAGTTATGAATCTTATGAATGAACATAATATGAATCTCTATCGCTGATGGGGATCGTGCGATCAGCAAATTCGATGGAATCTGTGACGTCATGTCGGACAACTCCTCATTCACTTTGTAAATAGAATTTTTGAAAAGTGATTCATGTAAAATTTAGATTAAGGTTACAACATCATTCTTTTCAAAATACATGCAGAATCAATAGAGAAATGCTATACCCCAATCGAAAATTGGCATTTTGTTGAATGTTCCGAAACAAGGAGAAAATGTGAAAATTTGTATACAGAGTGAATGAGGAGTTGTCCGACATGACGTCACGGATTCTGTCGAATTTGCCGATCACACAGATCCCCATGAGCGGTAGGGATCGTCAAATCTCTGTGACTTTGAAAAGTCATAACTTTTGAATGTTGTCCGACTTTGCTCAAATGTTCACAGTTTGTTCAGATAATCTTTTTTCATCCAATGAAAGCACGATAATCCCAGGGGTTGGTTTCCCTTTAATGTAGTGTTAATATAGTGTAGTGTGAATGAATCCTGTGGTTTCCAAGAAGTTGAAAGTCACTGTGAGACTTGGGATATCCTACATGACCTTGGATTGACCTCAACGCTCAACGTCTTGAGTAATGTCTAGTCTGCAGTCGTAGACTCCCTGCAATCACCTAAACGGAAGCGTTGGTCAGAATGCAGACAAATGTTTGCCTCATGTTACATTAATATCTTTTGTTAATATCAGTTTTGTTTTTGGAATTAGGAACCAGAATAGGAACCAGTATTAGGTTTAGGAGAGATGTTGCTTCATATATTTGATGTTAAGTATTTTGATATATGTTTGATCTTCTGATCGTATTTTTATGCTTTTAATCAAAGCAAGCATTTTCTGGCCGAGATTCAGCCTTTAGAAATAAATCATGCGCGTACCCAGGATATTGATACCCGCGGGGGGGGGGGGGGGGGGGGGGGGGGGGGGGGGGTTGAGCAAAAATTTTGCGCCCCCCTCCCGGCTAAGCTGACAAGCAAAAAAAAAAAGGTCATCACCTTAAATTTTCCGCCCCTTTATCAATGATTTGGCGCCCCCTTTTATGCAATCTTATGGCCTTTTTTACATCAAATTCTGGCACCCCTCTAGCGCTGACCTGGGGGGCTAGCGCCCCCAAAGCCCCCCCCCCCCCCATGGTGCGTGCATGTAAATGGTATGTGTAGGCTATAGTCCTGCTTGTAAGAGAAAACTAAAAGAACAAAATTTCATACAGGACTGGTCTAAGAAAAAAAAAAGAGTCAAGACAGGAAGAATGTTTATTTTATGGAATATCAAAACATATATAGCCTGCAGTACGATGAAATAAAAAAAAAAATAATAATGATAAAAGATAAAGCTTGCAGAGATTTTATAGACTGAACCCAGTGTGAATATCTGTGAAAGAATAATTCCATCATGCTTTCCATCTCAGGACTATACCAAAGTGATATCACAAATCTCTATGCTTTAACACAGTTAGTTCCCTCTGGCGAGATTCATGTTTTTTCCCATAAAACATTAGTTATGATTCACAAATTGTGATTATTTCAGCTCATTTCCCATCCATTTCGTGTTCTGACCATTACTTATGTATATACCTTTTGACTCGGTTCCCTCTGGCAAGATTCATGTTTTCCCCATAAAACATTAGTTATANGAATCCTGTGGTTTCCAAGAAGTTGAAAGTCACTGTGAGACTTGGGATATCCTACATGACCTTGGATTGACCTCAACGCTCAACGTCTTGAGTAATGTCTAGTCTGCAGTCGTAGACTCCCTGCAATCACCTAAACGGAAGCGTTGGTCAGAATGCAGACAAATGTTTGCCTCATGTTACATTAATATCTTTTGTTAATATCAGTTTTGTTTTTGGAATTAGGAACCAGAATAGGAACCAGTATTAGGTTTAGGAGAGATGTTGCTTCATATATTTGATGTTAAGTATTTTGATATATGTTTGATCTTCTGATCGTATTTTTATGCTTTTAATCAAAGCAAGCATTTTCTGGCCGAGATTCAGCCTTTAGAAATAAATCATGCGCGTACCCAGGATATTGATACCCGCGGGGGGGGGGGGGGGGGGGGGGGGGGGGGGGGGGTTGAGCAAAAATTTTGCGCCCCCCTCCCGGCTAAGCTGACAAGCAAAAAAAAAAAGGTCATCACCTTAAATTTTCCGCCCCTTTATCAATGATTTGGCGCCCCCTTTTATGCAATCTTATGGCCTTTTTTACATCAAATTCTGGCACCCCTCTAGCGCTGACCTGGGGGGCTAGCGCCCCCAAAGCCCCCCCCCCCCCCATGGTGCGTGCATGTAAATGGTATGTGTAGGCTATAGTCCTGCTTGTAAGAGAAAACTAAAAGAACAAAATTTCATACAGGACTGGTCTAAGAAAAAAAAAAGAGTCAAGACAGGAAGAATGTTTATTTTATGGAATATCAAAACATATATAGCCTGCAGTACGATGAAATAAAAAAAAAAATAATAATGATAAAAGATAAAGCTTGCAGAGATTTTATAGACTGAACCCAGTGTGAATATCTGTGAAAGAATAATTCCATCATGCTTTCCATCTCAGGACTATACCAAAGTGATATCACAAATCTCTATGCTTTAACACAGTTAGTTCCCTCTGGCGAGATTCATGTTTTTTCCCATAAAACATTAGTTATGATTCACAAATTGTGATTATTTCAGCTCATTTCCCATCCATTTCGTGTTCTGACCATTACTAATACCTTTAAAGGAGAACTTCACCCAGACATTGATGCACTCTCAGTGGATGAAGAAAGATACAACGATCAAACTGACAATTTGAGCAAAATCAAACAATCCATTCAAAAGTTATGAATTTTCAAAGTTTTGATTTAAACCATTCATGGGCTCCTTAAATTGGCAACATACAGAAACAAAATTGCTGCCAACATGGAGAACTCTCCGTTCACTTTGTACACAGAATTTCACATTTTCTTCTTTTTCTAGAAAAGTAGACAATAAATCAACAAAATTCATTCCGAAATGCATGCAGAATCAAAATGCCCACATCATACTTGAAGAGAAAACTACAATTTTGTCTACTTTTCTAGAAAAAGAAGAAAATGTGAAATTCTGTGTACAAAGTGAATGGAGAGTTCTCCATGTTGGCAGCCATTTTGTGCCTGTACGTTGCCAATTTGAGGAGCCCATAAGGGATGTAAATCAAAACTTTGAAAATTCATAACTTTTGAATGGATTGTTGGTTTTTGCTCAAATTTTCACAGATTGACCATTGTATTTTTTCTCCATCGACTGAGCGCACATAAATGCCTGGGTGAAGTTCCCCTTTAAACTCAGTTCCCTTTGGTGAGATTCATGTTTTTTCGTAAAAGTTGGTGATAATTCAGTTTCTTTCAGATCACATTTCCATTCCTATTCATCTTTTCATCTTTCCATTGTGTGGTTTTATTCAATCTAGTTTTTGCTGCTCTTGTGTGGGTTTATGCCATTGCTAGTTTACACACCCTAAAACTTCATAATCTGTTCTATGAAAAATTTTAATACACAATTACAGGTACACTACATCTAGTCTGTATAATCAGACATTATTATAATAATAGATGCAATTTATATAGCGCACGTATCCACTCTGCTGAGTGCTCAAGGCACTTTACATTATTATTACCCTGGCAGCCATTCATGGCGCACTTGGCATTTCAAAGAAATATTCCTGCCAGGTACCCATTCACCTCACCTGGGTTGAGTGCGGCAAAATATGGATGGATTTCTTGCTGAAGGAAATTGACGCCATAGGTAGGATTCAAACCTACGACCCTCTAGTGGAAAGGCGAGAGTCACGACCACTACACCACGGCGCCGCGGTATAGTGGTTCTGACCCTTGCCTTTCAACAATCACAGCATAAAGTGGGGGTGGGGGGTGAGGGGCTGCACACCCCTACTCTCTCTTTTAAAGATGCATGCAAAGTGGATGGTAGTTTGTAAATATTTTCATCAAGTACTACTTTCAGACTCTTCAGTTTTCAAGATGTTCAGCAGTCATTGAGATATTATTAGACCTCCTAATTCTTGCTCGAATATTAATTGAGTTTTCTGATAGGTGCCTGCGTGACATAGACTATCGACTAGAAATCCATGAATGGCTTGTATAATATCCAACCTCTATATGCGCTGAACTTGAACTTTACGATTGTCAAGAACAGAATGCCACATGCTCGTAGATATAGTCTCAGTTCAGACCCTAATGGGACGCCTGGAGGACCATGCATAGGAATGCGTCACTGTTCCATCTACTAACCCAGCTTAGGACCACGTTAGGACTAGGACTAGTGTTTTGAACAGTTATACTAATTTTATCATTATGTCGTGACTAGTCTTGTATGCAAAACTTTGTTGGTGTATCATGGATTTATGTAAGTTATCAAACAGAGGTTCAGGATTGTAGACTAGAGCTTGCCTGCGGCGCAGCAGGCCCGGGCAATATCCCCATGCTGCAAACTACCATGCGTTTGCGTCATCGCTGCGTATACACATACAAAATAAGCTACTGAGAGTGGGTGTACGGTTTAAAGCATGTCCTACGCCGTTTGTGTTGCCAACATTGCGATCGTTGCGTCACAGTGAAAGCCGTATTACTATCCACCCGGGATTCACCTTGACCTTGACTATTTCATTTTTCGACTTTCTTTTGGACAGATATTAAACCTGTGAAGAACGGAACATGGAAGAGTGAGTCTGTTAAAGAGAGTAAGTCCTTTTGATTTTCTTAAAATATAATTTTCAGCATTATTTGTTTTGTGTCTGTAATTTTGAATGTATTGGAATGTTTGGATGGTACATTGATGATGATCAGCAGGTTACGCAAGTCCCATTACAATGTAGGCTCTTCACCATGCCTCCTAACCACTCTTGATTTTAGAATTATTCTCATTTCGACAAACGGAAAGTGTTTGTATTTTTTTGGGGGGGAAATAATTTTCATCAATATTTGTTTTGTGTCTTGCAAATTTTGAATGTATTGGAATGTGTGGATGGTGCATTGATGATGATAGATTAATGAAGCAGGTTACACAAGGTTCAGTCTAGGCACGTAAACATACCTTCAAACCATTCTTAGTATTGGAATTATTCTTATTTGGACAAACGGAAAGTCTTTTTGTTTTCTGCTGAAATAATTTTCAGCAATTTTGTTTTGTGCCTTATGAATTTTGAATTTATTTGAATGTTTGGAAGGTACATTGATGATGATCAGCAGGTTACGCACGTTCCATTATAGTGGAGGCACGTTCCATTATAGTGGACGCACTTAATGAATATCCATACTTCCAAACCATTATTAATGATGGAATTATTCTTACATGTACAGGAGAAGTGATTTTATTTTCTTTTGAAATAATTTTCATCATTATTTTGTTTTGTGTCTTGTGAATTTTGAATGTATTGGAATGTTTGGAAGGTACATTGATGATGATCAGCAGGTTACGCACGTTCCATTATAGTGGAGGCACGTTCCATTATAGTGGACGCACTTAACGAATATCCATACTTCCAAACCATTATTAATGATGGAATTATTCCTACATGGACAAGAGAATAGTGATTTTATTTTCTTTTGAAATAATTTTCATCATTATTTTGTTTTGTGCCTTATGAATTTTGAATGTATTGGAATGTTTGGATGGTATAATGATGATAGATAACGGCAGCAGGTTACGCAAGTTCCAGTACACTATAGGGTCTTAACCATACCTCCTATTAAACCATTCTTGATATTTCAGAATTATTTTTATTTGGACTAGAGAGAAGTGATTTTATTTTCTTTTGAAGTGATTTTCATCAATATTTTGTTTTGTGTCTCTGAATATAGAATATGTTTTAATGTTTGGATGGTATAATCATGATCTATATCGGCAGCAGGTTACGAAAGTTCCATTACAGCATGGGCACTTAACTATACCTCCTAACCATTCTTGATATTAGAATTATTCTTCTTTTGACAAGCGAAAAGTGATCATATTTTCTTTTGAATTAATTGTCATTAATATTTTGTTTTGTGTCTTGTGAATTTAGAATGTATTGGGATGTTTGGATAGTATATTGATGATAATAAATGGGTGCTGCAGGTTACGCAAGTTTGATCACAGTGTAGTCACCTAGCCATACCTCCTTACTATTCTTGATAATTGTTCTTATTTGGACGAAAGAAAAAAGATTTTATTTTCTTTTGAAATAATTTTCATCAATATTTTGTTTTGTCCTTTGCATATTTTGAATATGTTTGAATTTTTGGATGATATGTTAATGATACATGTAGTTGATACTAGAATCTTTCTTATTTGGACAAGAGGACATCGTTATTTTAACTTCATCATTCTGAAATATTTCAACATTCTGATTCTTTTCTTTTTTAATAAATTTGTGCGTAGTTTTGAATGGGGAATTCTGAAATCCTCTGAATTTCTATTAAGCCATTTATTTTCTTATTATTTTTAGGGTTATGTGTATGCTACACTGAAAATATGTACGCAGCCTTTTCACCCATTATTTTAATTCTTGGGGAAAATATGAATTAATTTATAATCAATAAAAAGTCCTGTTATTGCATCTCATATCTGTTGCTGTACAATCCTATGAGAGTTCTCTTTTGTTCATACATTCATGTTATTATTCCTCTTACTCTCGTTTCTTTGAGTGGGTTGGGGTTGGATGATATATTGTTGTACTTCCAAGATTCTGTAAGTTCTTTCAATACCTCCTCCCTTCTTCCATCTATCCCTTTGTCATCCATCAGCAAGTGTTCAGGCAAAAGCCTGAATTCATGCCCCTTCCTTTCTCATGCCTCTCCTCCCCTCTCACTCCCCACCCCTCCTTTACCTTCCCTGCCTCCCCCCCCTCCCTCCCTTTCCCCCCCTTCCCCTTCCTTCCATCTCTCCCTCCTCTCCCTCTCCCCACCTCTACTTTCGAAATAAAAGAAAGAAAATTATCTCTGACTCTCACTATAACCTCAGTCATCCGTTCTGAATCCTTTATACCCAGTAGTGCAATAGAGCCCTCTACTGTCGAGTTGAAGACTCTTTCACATTGAAGATTTGTATTGGTTTATCGATCTAATGCAATCTAATGCAGATATTTTAGCAGTTGGTACATTCTCCTTTTTGACCATTCAGAGACTAGTTTTGTAGAAGTTCCCCCAGAAATCTACAGTAAAACTTTGATGTCATGGTAATTTCTATTGCTTAGTAAAAATAATAATAGATGCAATTCATATAGCGCACGTATCCATTCTGCTGAGTGCTCAAGGCGCTTTACATAATTATTACCCTGGCTTTAGCCCGGCGCACTTCGCATTTCAAAGAATAAATATTCCTGCAGGTACCCATTCACCTCACCTGGGTTGAGTGCAGCACAATGTGGATGAATTACTTGCTGAAGGAAATTGACACCATAGGTAGGATTCGAACCTACAACCCTCTAGTTGAAAGGCGAGAGTCATGACCACTACATCACGGTGTCTAACACTTCTAATTCATTTACACTCTTACTACTAGTTGTTAATTTAGTTTTTATTTTAATACAAATATGATCAATTATGTTTTCCACAATAACTATAAATGTTGCCTATTGCAAGTTAATGTATAGGATTCTTGTAGTTGGCATCTTTGACTGAATCTGTTAATTGTCAGACAATACCACAATTTTTTTCTGTGTAATACCAAATTTCCTTCTTTTTTGATAAAAGTCATTTTTTTTTGGTTTTTGTTTTGTTGTGTTTTTTTTTTCGGGGGGGGGGGGGTCTTGAGTATAGCATGCCTTCATTAATTCTGCATGTACATGATTTTTTTTGGAAATAATCATATTGAACCTTTTTTTCTAAATTTTGCATTACTATTGTATTGTACCACTATAACATATTCTTCAAAAGTTTCCAACTCAAGGATCCCCATCAGAGCACATCGTTGAGATTTTGAAAATTGGAAATTTTGTAACAGGTTGTCACATGTATGGCAAATTTTTCTTAAACTTATTTTTCTTCATTCGCATAGAGCGTGATAATTCTAGGGGTGTGTTCCCCTTCAAGAAAAACCATCATGCTTTGTAGGCAAGAAAACTTGCATTATGATAGGACTGTGGCATGATTTGTTAAAGCCTAAGTAAAGTTTTGGTGAAAGCAAATATTTTTGTCCCCAAATTTTGTCTTCAAATCTAAATAAAATGAAATATCGTATCATGAACATATTGCACAAAAGATTGTGTGCAAAATGAATGAGTTTTGGTGAAGCAACAACCTAAGATGTGCCCAAAAAAATTGAGCATTGGGTCCCCCAATACTGAACCAATATCTTCTTTTATTTTGATAAAGGATACCTGCTTATGCACAAAATTAGATGAAAATTTCAAAATTCACTTTTTGTGTATTATTTTTTTTTATTATTCTTTTGTCAAATTCACATTTCTTAAATGTTACCAAAATTGTATTTGGGCTTTAATGTACAGTGATTTTATGAAAACAACTATTTTGGCCAGTGAGAATAAATAAAACATTAAATATTACTCATTTGGATGAGGGAGAAATTAAAGCACCTGTTTCAGTGACGTTTTTAGAAATAATAGGATGTAATCATCAACCCCCAAAACATTCCCCCCACAAATACGTCAATACTCCCATTTTGCTATTTCTATTTCATAATTAGCTCCACATGTTTCCAATTACCAGTCAATCTCATTTGAAATAATTATCCTCAACTCCCTAAAATATACCTCATTAATTGGAATCCCCTTTTGACTCATCCCCTCTGTATAATAAAAAAAAATCCAGTGTTTATTATACATCAGGACCCACCGTTCCATTTATAACGCAACTGTATATACAGGGGGGATGTATGTATATAGGCTAATAAATTTGATTTGGTGATAGTATTCGGTGTGCGGCGGGCGGTTTGCGCATTGCTCATACCTCTGGCTTGGGTGAGTGAGTGAGAGAGAGAGGGAGCGGGAACTTTTACGAGTGAGTCAACATAGAGCGTTATCTATTGGAAAATGAATAATTCATTGGTGAATCTTCCTCACATGAGGTTCTCTCTGACGTTTTTTTTTTATTGCATGCTGTTTTATTTTTTGTGGGGAATATATAATCATCAGGTAGATGA
>BQKZ01003366.1:9817-38238 GCA_036244855.1 Temnopleurus reevesii
CCCCCCCCCCCCTCCACAAATTTTGTGATCACTCCGCCGCGCAATTTGTTTTCACCAAGAGACTCGCTGACTTTTTACTTTCAAGTCTTGCGCAACTTTAAAGACTATGTTCGCGAAAATCGGGCGTATGGTTATGTCATGGCGCTACTTCTTGTTCATGCATGTCAGACCAAAAATCGCTCAAAAACGTGATTTTGTGTACAAAGTCAATGTAAATTGTGATTTCAGTCCGAATTCATAAAGACGTAGTTATTTTCAATTTCATAGGTTGTAATTAATTCATTTTAGTATAAATATGCTTCCAAAATGTTCTGCAATAAATTTCATCAAAAAACAATAGAATACAAAAGGTCGAAAAAACAAAGAAAAATATAAGAAATAACTTGTCACACCAAATTTTGTTCAAAGTAGTAGAGAATATTTATACCAAAAATGAGCCTTCTAGGAGCTTCAATGAGTGAAATAGGGCAGAAAATAAAATTTCATGCATAAATTTGCATAATTAATTATTTAAAAATAGAAATCATAAACTTTCAGAAAATCGAACTATACAGTCATGTAGTTTACACTCTACACTATGGGCGTGCAAAATTTTGCGTCGATCAAGCGATCCACGGCCGAGATCTGAAGGAGGGGTCCCCCCCCCCCCAGTATAAACATAAACTTGGTCTGAAAAAGCCCAGTTAAAATAGAGTTAAGGGACCACGCGTTTCCTTTAGTGTTATTTCCTTTTTGCTCGATATGTATAATGGTCATCGTCAGTTCCAACGAATGGTGTCCTCTGGAAATTTCTTAACGCTATGGCACGACAATGTTCAAGGAATTACGTATGCCCTGTTGGTCTTATTGTAACGCGATATAATCTATTTCCGTAGAATTAAGTCGAATGGCAATTTGGAGCTCCTTTGTAATGCTTTTGAGAAATCGGAACCACCTTATGATTGGTATTTCCGCACAATACAATGTACGGCGGACAGAACTATTGTCCCATTGCCCTCTCTATTTTACGGAAATACATGTAGTTTATATCGTGATTTGTAAAGAATGGGCACACCTACCGTCAGGACACGTTTCTCCATACTTGTAGATGCAGTAGACACCGGGGCTCCACACCCAAGAATCGGTGGTCGACCTAGGAGAGGTCTTGACGCAATAGTAGCTCCTGACGTTGTCATGGTTGCAGTAGTTGGTCAGGTGTTGTCCCTTGGAGCACGTGCTTCCATCGGCAGTGGTTTGATAGAATAGGCCGAAGCTCCAGGTGAGGTAATTGGTGTTGGGACACGTATCGCCACTGGGATGACCTGCCTTCACAGCCTCGGGGAGGGCGTACTTTCCGTCCGGCCATGTCAGGGGCACTTTCACGTCAGGATCTGTCGTGAATGTACAAAATATATTTGGATAATCTCGCTTTGTGATATTACAAAATTCATTTCGAATTAAATTCTTACTATAGAATTTATATTAAATCATGCTCCTCCTATTTATGAAAACATAAAATTACGTACTTCACATCTTGTAAGTCATGTGTCAGGATAACCAGGAAAAAAGATTCCGTTTGGGCCGAACTCCTCTCCGAGTAAAAAAAAAAAGAAGATAAAAGTGAAAATAAAATTAGAAGTAAAATCGTTTATGGTCATCTCTTTTCACAGCTGACCATTTCTGTGTCAAATCGACCCATATTCCGAGTCATCTTTAATCCAGAATGGCGTTTGGACCTAACAGATTCGTTTCCGGGTCATTATAACACAGTATATTTAAATATGTACCTTTTTTTTCTTTTCAATGTCATATTTTGTGCCATGTTTTAATAGTGTTCACTGTCAGGGCAAATGATTGTGCGGCTTCATCGGAATTCTTTAATTTTTATACAAGTAATATTTTGAAGGACACCTCGTTGTATATTTCAAACATTTCCAGTCGTAAACATTGTTCATCATATCTATCTTATTTTGATAGAGCTATTAGATGCAAAATACCAAATTTGCTGATCTTTTGTGCATGCATAGATATATTTGAATTCATAAATCAACAAATGAATTCAGCTTCTTCCCAGACTCACGGTCCGGGATTGTCCGAGGACGAATGCAGATCCTTGGATTATTTTGTCCTGTAGCGAAATCTGGCAATGAATCTTATCGTGTTGGCTTTAAGAATGGACAGCTTTTCAGAAAATTTATACCTGAGCTTGGAACGACTCATCTGAAATGAGCGTATTCCTTGAGAACCTTCAAGATGTTAGCAGCGATGGTCGCTCTCGGCCAATTCGCTGGATAGATTTTACTGCATTAAAAAGATTTGGTTGATTTGGTTGTTTAATTGGTCATTGATTCTCCATCCGTAAGATAGTATCCGCCAGGAAATGTAGATCAATAGAGGGCGCCATAACCCTCTCTTTAATTAATCAAAGAACACATGTATTTAAGAGAAACTTACCTGAGCTTGGAACAACTCCTCTGTAATGAGCGTATTCATTGAGAGCTTTCAAGATGTTAGCAGCGATGGTTGCTCTCGGCCAGTTCGCTGGACATTCTTTATAGTCCTTGACCCAGAAGTCTTCACCCAAAGCCTCGTCCAAGCCAATTAGGCTTATGGTGATGGGCTCTGCAGAGGATAAGAGAATACAGATTAACCCATTGAATCCTGGAACACGGTAGTTTCTGTACAAAGTACATGTGATTTACAGAATTTAGTAGTCAATGGATTGATTATAATTTCAACGGTGTTTTTCTTTTGTCGTTAAGGCCCCAGCAACATCAAAGCCCGGAAGCAACACGATTTAACACGACTCTTTGTTCAGCTTGTAGTTGGCTGCCTGCGAACGAAGTGTCGTGTTGAATTGTGCTGCTTCATGCTTCCTATGTGACTGGGGCTTAAATCTTAGCAAAGTGGGTCGACGAACGACCGATTTGCTGTTTGGATAATCGCTGATGGAATCAAGCCATCGACAAAAGAATGTCGAGTGGGCGAAAGATATGGTAATAAAATCGGAACTACTGATTAGTGTTGTTCAGACGATGGTCAATTTTGGCTATGCCCATTGGTCGCGGACCGGTCACTCATCGTTAAACCAACCATCGACCAAACAGCAACTTCTCAACAGTGGCTTTGTTTGTTTTGTACATATTATATCAGCTGAATACAACCGCTTGATCAGATTTGTGTTTGGGCGGCAACTGTTACCGAGTGTATTTCGGTCGACGAGGAAAACTGGTCAGCAACCAGTGAATTTTCAAGGTCGCGCTGAAACTTCATCAGATACTGAGCGATGCCTTAAAAGCAGCGATGCCAGAGCAGACTTCATCTAGTGACGAGGCAAAATTGGCATCCCTACAAAAAAAATCACCGCTTGGCCGCCGACGAGCAAGTTATTTGGGCAACTTCATGTTGTTCCATCGCAACACACCCGAAGCAATATTATTACATAAAATAAAATGAGGAATGGTCGTAAAAGATATCTGAGTGAAACCATAAAAGAACTTTAGCTGCTGGTTTTGTGTCAACTTTAGAATTAGGATCTATCTCTCAACATCTCTCAGGTTTTGGCATAAAAACGGTCAGCATTGAAACAAGAAAATATTAATATGAGTAGTTTTGTAAAGTTACATGTATTTTATGCCTTTTAAACCTAACAAGCAGTTGGAAGAGACAGGTTCACCCAGCGTATCCAAAATATTAAGAAACAATAAGTAAGAAGAAAACTGAATGAACAAAACTCCAAAAAAGGGGCCACTTCTTGAAGATCGGATATATCTCTACTTACCATTGTGCTCCTGACTGCCTACGGTGTAGCTGGTAAACTTGGACCCAAACTTCTTCTCAGACGAAGCACTCTTTGTGTACCTGTCCATATTGACTGCCAGTGACGCAGAGACAATCTTGTAGCTCCCTTCCACACTTACGCTGTTTGACATCTATTTGAAATGAAGAAAAATCGTGATAGTTGACAAATGGCAGATGAATTTAAATGATGGGGGTGAAGGGTGCACAGCTTCCCCAAAGGATGACTCACACATTTTGCGTTTTTAGCCTGCATCAGTCCAGCGTTTTTGACAATAAAAAAACGCTCCATGGACGCACAAAGACGCAGGTCCTACGTTCCTTGAGAACAAGCCGAATGTCACTTCAGCGTCCCGTCAGTGTATGATGTGCGCTCGGGGAGCGTTTTTAATTTTCAAAAACGCTTGGCCTACGCAGGCTAAAATCGCAAAGGAGTGAGTGAAATAATTCTAGAGAAAAATAAACACAATTCCGTCACAGCTTCATCTAGTGCCATAAATTGCGTTTTAACATACATTGATCCATCGGACCCATGCCCCTGTATGATTCATGAGCGCACCATGGGGTGGTACCGCTGGGGTTATAGGGGTGGGGTGGATGGATGACCTCAACGAATATGGAAGTATGGTGTGGAAGATGCTGAAATAGAAGGACATAATATATTAAAGACTCGGTCTGGGCCAGACAACTTTTGCTTTGGTAAAAGAAAAAAAATCAAACAAACAGATTAAACAAAACTGAGGTAATCGGATATTAAATTATAAAGTTATGAACAAATTGACAATTTTGGGTCATGTGCTACCGCTATGACGTACATGGTCACTTTTGGAGAACACTTAGTACATAGAAAAAACCTCGGGCTCTAAGAATTATAACTTACATCTGTTGATGCATCTCGTACGAAAGACGATCGGTCCTCACGATAGTTTTCACCCGAACGTACTCCCACATCACACTCTGTTACGACGCTCTATTCCAACAAAATAAGAACAGACACTGTCATAAGTAAGGAAAATTGGGAATTTATGCCTTTTACACTACTATAAATACAGTTCAGTAATTTTCGCATATCGAGGTGGTTCATTATTAATCAAGAAATTAGAATTGCATTGAATGTATTCTCAATATTTTTGCTTCGAAGAATCACATAAAATTCAGTGTTGATGTAAATGCACGATATCTTCATCTCAAAAGGTGGAGAATTCCAGAAAGTATCATCCTTGCTTCTAGGTGACACTTTCAGTGACACATATCATCTTCTTTTTTTTAAAATTGAATAGAACATTTATTTCCTTTTTCAAAATACATAATAAACATAGGAAAATGTAAGAAAACATAGTAAAAATTAAGGAGACGAAGACCCTAAAAGCAAAGCTTGTGTTGGGGTCGCCTTGACACAGAGTAAACAAGAGACAAATTTATCTTTTTTTTAGAAACAAAACTAATAGACGTGGAACATGTATTTGAAAATAATAAGTTAAGTGATATAATTAGAGGTGAGAGAGAAGAATGGAGAAGAGTTGAAGGTAAAGAGCAGACATTTAGTACATAGAATGCTTATCCGCCATTTGCGAAGTGATTCGTAACATACGATAAGCTTTATGAAAAACAAACCTGGGCCCCGTAACATAAAGGTTTGCGATTAATTGCTAATCTGATAGCGATTGATATCAATCGCAAGTCTATGGCAAATCGTGTACTAAAGTTTGAAATTGATCACAAAATCGAATAGCGATTAATTGCAAACCTTTATGTTACGGGGCCCAGGTATGTTTTTCATAAAGCTGTTCGTAAAGGTACGCACGACTCTACGAACGGCTGTAGATCCTTTCAGAGGTGGAATTCAGCTACAGGAGTTATCATCGAGAGAGAGACGGCTGGACAGCCCAATAACAGCTGCACTGCAAACAAGTGCAGCTGGTCTTCCTTGGGGACCATTGAAAGCGGGAAGGGATCATGATTTGTTGGTAGAGTCTTGCGTAGAACAGCTTTGCGAAACACAAACCAGGAAAACTTACCGTTCCCCACTTTGAAAGAAACGCCATGTACGTATTGGTGGAATAGGTCGTTGGAAGTGCGCACGCCTCTATACGGAACTCTCTGTCTAATTCAAACCCGTCATGTTTGGCCAGAATGGATAGGTAACGCATGTGACCATAGTTGTTGATGGTCTGTTCCGAGAAGTACACATATCCCTTGGTGCTAGCATCGTTCTTGATGGATTCGTAACCTTCAGATGGGAATAAAAATCAAGAGATTGAATTCGCTCTCTGACTCAATCATGAATTCAATCAATTCATTTTTGTTCATTCATTCATTCATTCAATCAATTATTCATTTATTCTATATGATTTATTTAAGAATATTTTCATCGCGGCCAAAAATAGACAGGCTTACTAATAGATGCACATTTTATGCATACATCTAGCACAAAAATTGTTCTTGAAAACCTGCCCGAGGCTTTCGGCTTGCCCGACATAGCAACAAGTAATGTATGCAGACGTGATTTCTAGTATTGTATTCTTGCTGTTATCAACCGGTTTAAAGAATATCACGTAACTCCGTTCGTTGGCAAGAAAGTCTAAGATTACAGAACACGATATACACTATATCCGTTGAATAAAGTGGGTCATGGGGTACGCCGTGTATTGAACTACGCGGACACAACAATCAAAAGCCGGTTCTGATTTAAATAAAATAACAAAGAAGCATTGAATTGGCTTTCTACTTCATTTTACGGAAATAGATCATATCTTGTGATAATACATGCAGTGAGACAAATTTCATGAAGCAGATTCATGGATAGTAAAATGCATAGCATTGAGGAAGAACATGATATGGTAATTAACAATATCATTTTTAAAAAAAGGTTATTTTTCACCCTACGCACATATTTTCCTCTTTAACAAACATTTGCCCTCCTTTTTTTAAATAGAAAAAAATTGCTTAAAAAATGTTGACGACCTTCGGCTGGCGCTAGAATAGGCATTATGCTAGCACCATACAAGTGTCTTTCCTGTGAATTTATTCGATCAGGGAGCACTTCTAGTCATTTGTTGATTCATTTTTTTTTTGCATATGTTTCCAACTACCATTACCATAGGTTTCTCTGGTATATGAATTTACAGGAAATAAGCGCAGTAACCTTATAAAACCATTTTCTTGAATTGGAATTGCGGTATTTTCAATGTAATCAACTCCATTCCGAAATAACGCGAAACAGATGAATATCACTTCCCTTCTTAATTGCTGACAAGAACAAAGGGGTTCCTTACATTTAAACCCTTTTCACAATACTACTACTACTACTACTACTTCTACTATTACTGCTAACAATATATATTTTTTTCTAATAGTGCTAAAAACAAAGAGTACCATAGCGCTTTACAATTACAAAACCTTACAGGGGCATCTGCCCTTCAGCCCCGCGCCCCCCGCGCGTGTATCGAATAACCAAAGAAAAACTTACGGTGGCTGGCAGCAAACTTCACAGAAGCGAAGATGGCCTCAACACTCACTGAAATGAAAGAAAAATTCAATTTCAATTCATCTATTTCACTTCTTAAAAAAACATCAATGTAAAAAAATACACTTCATAACAAAATACATGTACATCATAACAAAATAGGACAGAGGGGAAAGATAACAAAAGAAAGAACGTCGGAGACAATATATATATATATATATATATATATTTTTGTACTAACTTTTTCTCACTCTTCTTAATCACCTTTTTGTTTGTTTGTTTATCTTTATTTTGTTACTGTTCCATTTTATTTCATTTGTTAACCCTTTTGCTTCATCATCGGTTTCTTGTCTCTCACAGTTTTTCAAATCTTGTTTCAGTGTTATTCTATTTTTATATTTTATAATCATTCAAACTCCTCTTCAATCGGAAAATTTTCTATTTTGTACTTACATCTTTTTTTTTTTTTTTAATTCGTTCGCTTTTCTGAAGTTCTGTTCTTCCTTTATTTCAATTAATCCTTTATTCCTAAATATTTGCTTTTTCATTTTCTTCTTCATGTTCTTTNTTCGATCAGGGAGCACTTCTAGTCATTTGTTGATTCTTTTTTTGCATATGTTTACAACCACCATCACCATAGGTTTCTCTGGAATATGAATTTACAGGAAATAAGCGCAGTAACCTTATAAAACCATTTTCTTGAATTGGAATTGCGGTATTTTCAATGTAATCAACTCCATTCCGAAATAACGCGAAACAGATGAATATCACTTCCCTTCTTAATTGCTGACAAGAACAAAGGGGTTCCTTACATTTAAACCCTTTTCACAATACTACTACTACTACTACTACTTCTACTATTACTGCTAACAATATATATTTTTTTCTAATAGTGCTAAAAACAAAGAGTACCATAGCGCTTTACAATTACAAAACCTTACAGGGGCATCTGCCCTTCAGCCCCGCGCCCCCCGCGCGTGTATCGAATAACCAAAGAAAAACTTACGGTGGCTGGCAGCAAACTTCACAGAAGCGAAGATGGCCTCAACACTCACTGAAATGAAAGAAAAATTCAATTTCAATTCATCTATTTCACTTCTTAAAAAAACATCAATGTAAAAAAATACACTTCATAACAAAATACATGTACATCATAACAAAATAGGACAGAGGGGAAAGATAACAAAAGAAAGAACGTCGGAGACAATATATATATATATATATATATATATTTTTGTACTAACTTTTTCTCACTCTTCTTAATCACCTTTTTGTTTGTTTGTTTATCTTTATTTTGTTACTGTTCCATTTTATTTCATTTGTTAACCCTTTTGCTTCATCATCGGTTTCTTGTCTCTCACAGTTTTTCAAATCTTGTTTCAGTGTTATTCTATTTTTATATTTTATAATCATTCAAACTCCTCTTCAATCGGAAAATTTTCTATTTTGTACTTACATCTTTTTTTTTTTTTTTAATTCGTTCGCTTTTCTGAAGTTCTGTTCTTCCTTTATTTCAATTAATCCTTTATTCCTAAATATTTGCTTTTTCATTTTCTTCTTCATGTTCTTTCTTCATCATCCTAGCTGTTCTTCGTCTTCCTTCACCTTCTCCTCATCATTATGGACATTAATGCAATTTAATCTTTTATTGCGTAAATTTAAGGCGAAATTGTTTTAAAAAACCTACTAAAGAAACCGAACCAAAGTACCATGCATTAAGTAACAAAATACCATTATAAAGTGAAAATTAAAATTTTCGAATGGTTTGGGGAAATTGTGCTTTTCACATGAGGTCCTCTCACCGCTCGTGATTTTTTTCACGTGAAGACGAGATTATTAAATCTACTCGGAACGTCGTGTGTTTTTATATTTTCGAGCTTGTGCTCAGTCCTTTTCAGGACTATTTCTTGAAAGATAACCCTGCACCACATGGTGTACCCGCAAACTTTAAAAAAAATTGAGAATGATTTAAACAAATAGCTTACCATCAGCTTGTACTTGATGCGAGAGCTTCTTGGCGTAGCTCTTCGTACCATAGAACGTATCCTTCTGCCTCGACGTAAACGAACTGCTACGATGCTGGAAGTCTACCTGATCCGGGACTTGATAAACCCTGTCATTAGTCACCTTCCCCTTGCTGTACGTCAGCTGGAAGATACGCTTGGAGACCAGCAGACCGGGATCGACCCCGCCAGCCGCCCGATTATCCCCCTCAGGGTTCCCATCCAGGATGTTGTAGCCGATGCCTATGTAGTGCACCGCGTGGGGGATGGGTAAGGTGCTGGCGCCAAAAGAAAGCGCGGGAAACATCAGGAGCAGGATGAGCGCGGACCCAGAAGATGTAGCGTACGGTGGCGCCATTATCAAAGTTTGTGGACTGCATGATGGTTAAGAAAATAAAAACATGCAATACTTTATTTACTAGTTTTTGTTTACAGTATCAAAGTTTATTACAATTTTTTTTAAATTTCACTCTCATCATTCGGTTTATACATAGAGACAAACGTCCCGTAGTCACGGCCCGGATTTGTATATTTCCAGGGAATGAATAGGCCTATATCGAAATAATGACAACGACAATGTATTTTCTAATCCAATTTATGTTGTTGACAAGAAGCTTTACAAATTCATCAGTTCATGATGATAAGGCAATTCTAGTGCATTTTAATGATGATTATGATGACAAACATATTTTTTTTTGGGGGGGGGGGGGTTCAAAAATCCTATTTTCCCATCGTGCCATTCGTCACAGCATATTGATTTTAAAAGTAACATCGTTAAAGACCAGAGCTTGAGCAAAATCAACCAGGCTTAAATCGAGGGCTTGATATACATATAGCATAAATACAGATGACTGAATGTCGAATTCTCTCTCGTTACCATAATAAAAAGCACTAAATATTATTTGTCCGCCCCCTTCCAAGATGGTAGCAATGCAGGGGGTGGAACTGTGATCACAATGGTGATGACGACATGTTGTGTGCCGTTGCCTCGTTTCACTTCATTGATTTACACAGTTTACTTATGTACCTGACAAAAATAGATCTTACATCGATGCATAAAATCGCCTATAGGTTATCAAGAACCTGTATCCAGTTAAAAATTATATATGGTGTACTTAGATAACTAATGAAAGATAGACTTGGGTATAGTTTTATGCACATCCTATCAATTATATTGCATAAATCGGGCCGATAACACCTAATAGTGCGATCACTTTTCAACAGAATTTGCCGGTATCGCTAATTAATTCACCAATCAGCACTACCATTGTTCATTGAATCTGCGCCTCCTAGGAATTCTATTCATCCCCCGCTTGTCATGCTTGTACGTGCTATTCATCACGATCGCTTCATTATCTACTTTACATTCTTGACACATTATCTTGCTCTGTCATTTCTGCCCTGAATAAATTACGACGGCTCGTTTCAAGAGTGAAAATCAAATTTACAATTAAAATCACGTTTTAAGGAATTTTATTTGACGGAGTATCATAAATGTTAATCATACCAACTCTTTACCTATCTGAGCTCATCCTTCTTCAATTTTCAGACACATACGAGCTTTAATCTTTGTGTTCTTGGCGATTTTGTGTATCAATGTAGGGACTATTTTCGTCATATACATAAGTAAACTGTGTAAATCACTGAAGTGAATCAAGACAGCCGCACACAACATGTCGTCATCAAGTTTTTCCTCCCCCGCAAAGTTATTGATCCCGGCCGTGTTTGGGAGGGGGTGGACAAAAAGTTTTAACATGAATTTGTGCAATAGCGAAGTTGAATGTAATTTTCAATTATCTGTACCTGTATTCTCCATCAACTTAGTTCTCGATTGAGGCATAATGTAGGCATTTGCGAATTCGGTCAAGCTGAGGACTTTAATGCATATTGAAGCAATTATTTCTTACTGTGTAAAAGGCAATTCAAAAACATAAATGTTTTGAAAGTTACGTTACAGGTTAAACAGCTTGCATTGACCTGCCCTCAAACAAAGGACTTAAATCCTAAAATAAAAATGGTTGGAAAGGTTTTCTTTATTATTTTTTTATATTTCTTAACACAATTTAAACAATTCATGAGGAAAATATGGCTTGAAATGGGATAACAAAGCTAAAGACCATCTGAAAATAAAGCAAGTCATAAGATGTATAACATTTTTTTTAGATGATCTTGTCATCCTGCATAAATATGTTTGAATAAATAAATGAATAAATGATAATTTTACTATGATTTTTCAATTTTGGTGAAAAGCAAAAACAAAAACAAAAAAATAAATAAAAATAGATTAATAAAAGCTCGGGCCAGGCTCTTTTAGAGGGTCTTAAATCCTAAAATACAAATGGTTGGAAAGGTTTTCTTTATTATTTTCTAAATTTCTTAACACAATTTAAACAATTCATGAGGAAAATATGGCTTGAAATGGGATAACAAAGCTAAAGACCATCTGAAAATAAAGCAATTCATAAGATGTGTGTATTTTTCAAATTTGAATTTGAACTTATTTCCTTTTTCATATACATAATCAATACAAAATAGCATGACAAGTGGAAAAAATTAAAGGAGGCGAGTAACCTGGAAGCACAGCTTGTGTTGGGATCGCCTTTTTTTTCTCTTTTTTTTTAGCTGATCTTGTCATCCTGCATAAATATGTTTGAATAAATAAATGAATAAATTAACATTTTACTGTGATTTTTAGATTTTGGTGAAAAGCAAAAAAAAGTGAATAAAATAAAATAAAAAATAGATAAAATAAAATCTCGGTCCAGGCTCTTTTAGAGGGTTGGTCAGTGGAGGGCATCCAAACAATTAAAGCCCCGGTCACATAGGACCCTGGAAGCAACACGATTCACCCCGACTCTTTGTTAATTCACAGTTAACTGCCTCAGAACAACGAGTCGGGGTGAATAGTATAGTATAGTATATTTATTCAAACCAAATCAGACACAATAAAAGTACATTTGAAAGAGCAAGAAAAATCAGAATGATAGGTTTGGGACCCCAAAGAAGCACAGTTTGTGGACGGGGCCCCTACAAAGAACAGTAAGATGATAAAAAGAGTAATTTATAGTATAATGTATATTTACAATGAATATAACTTATGTACAGTCAAAGCAGGGGACAAATTTGTCCATCCATTACAGTGGAAGCTAGGTATAAAGAAATCTGAACGAAATTCCTGGTATAGAGAGGTAAAAATCTGGTTCCAGCTAGCTCCTTATTATTGTTCTACAACCCTGCCATAACAAGATCACCGCTACAGCAACTTATATCCGCTGGTCCCAAGCACTTCGTTACACCGAACCTCCACTGTACTACAAAAAATACACACACACACACTCACACACACGCACATGCACACACACACACACATGTTCTCCTCGTTCTTAATAATCTTACATAGGTTTTGAACACTGTCATTTATGCTTATTTTTTCAGTTTGTCAAAAAGATATTGTTTACTTAATCTCTTAAATGTAGCCAGTGTATTTCTTTTTATATTATTAGGTAGTTTATTCCACTCTTTGACACACACAATTTTGAATGAATTTGAAGCAAAATGAGTTCTCGCATATGGCTGATGGATATGGTTTCTTTGACGGGTGTGATAATGATGGATGGATGAATTTTCCACAAAAACATCTCTCAAGAACGTATACTGAAAAGTCTGATATTTAAACATAAATATTAAGCAATTAAAAGTAACCAATTCATCAAAAGGCAAAATGTTTAGTTGTAAAAACAATGGAGTACTCGGTGATCTATAATCTGAGTTTGTTATGTACCTCACAACCCTTTTTTGAAGAACTAGCAATTTATTTACATGGGATCTAAATGTGTGTCCCCAGGCTATATTGCAGTATATCAGATGAGGCAATATTATTGCTTTGTATAAAGTTGACAAGGTGTGCTGAGGGAGGATGTAACGAAGTTTTGATATTACTCCAACACTGCGAGACGCTTTAGTACAAACATTGACAATATGGTTCTTCAATTCTGTAAATTCATCAACTGTAACACCAAGAAATTTCACGTACGGACTGCATCGAATCATTTGACCACCAACTACTAATGAAGTAACATTTTCAGGGATTTTCCTCCCTCTAGTTCTGAATATTACACATTGTGTTTTACCAGTGAATCGTGTTGCTTCCGGGGTCATATGTGACCGGGGCTTTACTTTGCCTTAGAGATAAATAAATCCAGTTGACATAATTGGAACAAACTCAAATTGAAGGTAAAATGAAAGTGTCAATTGCAGTAAATATTGTTAAAATCCTTTTCACCTAACCCCTCTAACACTAATTTAATCATGTCTTGAAAATCCCGAAGAGAAATAGGTAGATAAACACAAATGAAATAGGGTTATACTCGTCTATATTAAAAGCAAAATCATAAATGATCTTACCTCGTAGTTGAAAGATGTTTCGACGAACGCTGCAAGCTTGAATACTGATAAAGTCATTTTGAGTTTATGTTTATATTTCCTCAAACTCTTCATCGCGTACATCAAATAAACCAATGAAAAATAGTTCATACAAAAAATAAACCAATGAAAATTGGTTTATCGTGAGGGGGAGGTGACATCTCAATGTCAATTGAATTTTGAGCAAGAGTCACGTAAAAATTATTATTTCTGGCGCGAAGTAGCGAGTTTTTAGTTTTCAAGGGTATGCCTTGGTGGCGTCTTCCAACATTTATTCAATGTTTTGCAATCACAGTATCATTGCATTGTATCAACAATGCAATACACCAGACAATCATTCACATCGATAAAGATTCATGAATAATACCACTCCTTCTGATTAATAATAATAATAATAGATGCAATTTATATAGCGCACGTATCCACTCTGCTGAATGCTCAAGGCGCTTTATTTTGAAAATCAAGAGAGTATTAAGATGGCTTTGAATTTGACAGAAGACACGAAATTTCTGAATATTGCGAGTGAAAGGTCGGAATGTTTTATTTCCCATTATGGCAAGTGCCGCTGGCGTCTTTGTTGTGATGAGTTATTAATCTTCAAATTTTATTTACTTGCAAGGTGTGCAGCAAAATGATTGCCAACGGCATATCATTCTGTCTTCATTGATCATGTTTGTGATAAAGATTTTCGTTTTATTCATTCATGTTGTTGTTGTTGTTGTTTACAACGGACTAAATAATATGACCTAAATATATTTCACCTCCGATAATCATGACAATGTCAAATTCATTTGCTCAGTGAATTCCAAGCTTTATCCTCTTTGCCATTATCCAGAATGGTGATGGTGGTGGTGATGATGATTTCTACGATTTTTAAAGGCCTAATCGCATCATTTACATATACTGTATAGACTGGGGAAAATATTAATGGTATCTTTACTAAACAGGGTAATTTATTGCACACGGGAATAAATTGCATTTAATGAATTCAAATAAGTAAAAATTACATTGTTTGTGATGTAATTAAAATCATCACATTTTTATCAAAAATACCCCTCGAATGAATAAGTGGAGAATAAAAAGAAGAAATTATAAGAAACAGAAAAAATATGTAGATTCATTGATCAGTGTTTTTTTTTTCATTATCATTATCATTATTATTTTTACTCGTGTTCATTATGAGTTGATTTGTTGTCTCAATAAAACACATTTTCCTTGCATTTTTGCTAACAAGACATAAAGTATCTTTTACAGGACGAAATCATACCCTGCCAAGGAGTGCTCTGATTTAACAAAGACATTCCAGGCTTTTAAGTAACACACAAATGATGCCCCTATAAGCTTTAGAGTCCTTTGATACGAATAACCTGACATTAAAGGGGAACTTCACCCAGACATTGATGACCGCTCACTAGATGTAGAAAAATACAGTGGTTAATCTGTGAAAATTTGAGCAAAATCGGACAATCCATACAAAAGTTATGAATTTTCAAAGTTTTGATCTCCACCCCTCATGGGCTCCTCAAATTGGCAAACGTACAGGCACAAAATGGCTGCCAACATGGAGAACTCTCCATTCGCTTTGTACACAAAATTTCACATTTTTCTCTTTTCCCAGAAAAGTAGACAACATTTTGTTTCTTCGGTTACATATACTACAGCCACATCAATTCTGCAAGCATTCCAGAAAGAACGGTGTTGATTTTTTCATTTGAGGTTTGATATTGATCCATTTTCAATAAATTTATATACAAAGTGAATGAGACTAGATCTCCATGTATGACATCACAGATTATGCTAATTAGCGATACGCATGCCAATTCAAGGATGCCCAGCACAGGTGGAAATGATAACTTTGAAAATTCATTTTGGAACTTTGGAACGGATTATCCGATTTTGCTCAAATTTTCAGTTTGTTCATCTTATTTTCCTTCATTTATTGACCATACATTATTGTCTGGGTGTAATTCCCCTTTAATTTACCATTCAAAATTTACAGACGCTCTTCAGGAAGGATCACAATTTTACTTTTAACCACAATTTAACAGGGCATTAGAAATATAATAAATTTCGCTTTATTGTGGTTTTTCGCTTTTGTCCCATTATTGAATTACTTAATCGAATAACATAGAAGTCCTTGACATTATCAAGCCTGTCGAATGCCACAGACGCGTATTCGTCTTCTTTTCGTGAATATTGAATGTGATAAAATTGTCTTTCATCAAAATGCACGTATGTTTTGACAAAAGGCTGTCAAATGAATCGAGGTGAGGCCAACATCGACAATTTATTTTATTGTGGTATGATGAAGTCTAGACATGTGCAAAATAATTATTCTTCAATCGTTTCACGATCTGACGATGGTTACGATTGTTATAATGTTGGTATATGAGATGAACTTGTCTGTCATCGAAATGTATATACATACTTGGCAACATATATGTCAATGAATTGAGGTGAGGCCAACATCTGCAATAGATTTTACTGTGGCATGATGAAATGTTGACATATTTGCAAGATATTTATTATTTAATCAACGCTAGTTTCACTCTGGTTACGATTCTTATAATATTGGCCCACGAGATATTCTAGTCTTTTATTAAAATGCATATACCTTTTGACAAAATATGTCGACTAAGTTAGGTGAGGCCAACATCTACAACTGATTCCATTGTTGTATGATGAAATGTAGACATATTTGCGGAATAATTATTCGTCAATCGATCCTTTTGTCGAAATAGTTATCATTCTTAAATTATAGGCCAAAATATCGCGACCGAAAAAGTCATCAAAGTTCATAAAAATGTAATAATACACTAAAATGTTTATTTGATATAACTTCATCAACAAAACCATTGGCCATTTGCAGGATTCAATTACTACTCGGGACCCATCGATTATGGATTTTTGGTGCCCCCTCAGGGGGGGGGGGGCTGGACAAACGATAGGGAAACTGTGTCAATCATAAAACTTTCCTGACATGCAAGCAGAAAATCCCTCTCCAGGTCATCCACTAGTTGATCTTGAAAAAAAAACCGGACCTTTCTTACGCGTTAACCTGACCCCGCTCGCTAAGGGGAGGTTATATTTAGGAGCGGAGTCAGTGTTGCAGAGGGCATGGGTATTCCATTTTTAGATAAGAAAAAAATAAAGGGAAAGTGGGCTAAAATGTACTTTTCTAATTTCTTATCATATTTTTTTCGCTTGTGAGATATTGTACTCATCGCCCTGTTTTATTTATGGTCCCGGAGCGGCCGAGATATGCTGTATTTCTTCTACCTTCTCTAAAATGCGCTTTGAATCTTACGAAAAGGCGCTTTATAAATGCAAATTATTATTACTATTACTATTACTATTATTATTATTATTATTCTTATTATTATTATTATTATTATTATTATTATTATTATTATTATTATTATTATTATTATTATTATTATTATTATTATTATTATTATTATTATTATCATGCAATAGCGGACAGTCAAACAGAAACCCAAATGTGATGGCGGTCGATTGCGTCTATTGATGCCAACTTCACTCGAAATTCTAATTTAAGTGTATAGATCAGTTTTGGGAGAGATGGCGCTTCAGATATTCAAATACTTTACGAGCTGCAGTAAAAACATTACCATTATGCAGATTTTCGATGGCAATTAGAGCATGCCCTTTTTTTATGCATAGAATCCACTAAAAAATGACTTGACCATCGCGGAACAAAAATAACGCCGTGTTTTGGGTCAACTCCGCTGGTCACTGTCCGTAAAAACATAAACCTACCACCTAGGTCTATGGTAGAAGTAACGGTTAATTGGCCTTTAGTTGCGATATTCAAACTAAAATAAGCCAATATTCGTGCGTTAGTCTTCCAATTTTTGTACATATTCACAATTATGAAATTGATCTGTGAATATATCAGCTCATTTTACAGCATTTATTTTTCATCCTGACCATTACTTATCTATACCTTAGAGTTTTGTTCGAATTTTTGCAGAGTACGGTCACCTTTTCTCTCCGTTTCAAGAATTGAATGCCTATTACCAGGACTGATAACTATAATGGATCAATTTAGTTTTGGCTGTCTTTCTTCTTTCTACGACCGTTTGTCTGGACAAAAACATACCAAGCGTCAATGCAAAGTATATCAGATATATCTCATTCACACTAATGTCAAAAAGTTAATATTTTTGTATGCCTTATATGCGGATGGGGGGAATGGGGGAGGGGGTTGGGGGCAGGTAAGGGAATGACGTCTTCAATTCCGTCCCCCTTTCTCTACAAATTTTCTCTCTCTGATAAATGGTCACGTGGAGAGCTGTATCTTTTTGTTGTTGCCTGTCGAGCCATAGGAGGGGAAGATTTGACTCACGCCCCTATTGTTAAAACCTAGATAGGCCCATGCGTATATAATGCGATAATATACCACTGAATAGTTACTCAATGCAAAATAACAAGAGACAAGGTAATATCTGGAAATCGATTCATTGATCGCCCTCTACTGTAACAATTACTCTTTGATATATATTCAGAGGCGATACAGTAAATTTAGCTCTCTTTTTTCTTGTGAGTAAGCTCCATGCAATTCAGATCACGTACAAATTACTTCTTGGACATACTTTGGTAAGTTTTTTTTGTTTTGTTATTATTTCTCCGTCACAGTGTCCAACAACGAAAATGAAGTTTAAAAATGAACACTGACAGGCGAAGGTTTTTGTACCATAACATAATTTATATGTTGTATTGCATAAATTATGCTCACATGCATTTGAATTGCAGATACATTCCAACCTTGTGATAAAGAGCACCAAAATAACACATTTTCATATAAATATAGCGTTTTGCTGGAAGAGAGAGAGAGAGAGAGAGAGAGAGAGAGAGAGAAGGGGGAGGGTTGAGTTTTGCGCCATACGGTATGTATATACTGGCCCCAAAGCCTTTATTATATTGAAGTTAAACTGTATAATGTTCTGCACCACTGTAAAGTCGAGAAAAATATAATTTGACAATAAAAACAACTCTACTCTACATCTAAGCATTTACAATTACTGTAGCTCAGGAAAGTGATTTTCTCCACATTATTCTGCAAAGAAATTTAGAATAGTCGTAGCACCTGTTTGCTGGATAATATCTGTTTACTTTCGTCTCTTAGAGCTAACGTGGATGCTTGGATTGGGAGATGTTAAATTTGTCCATTTCATTTGTCATTTGATTTCATAGTCCCAACCTCTCATTTTTGTTGTGCTCGGTTTGATTTGTATCTCTATTTATTGTTTGTTTGTATATACTATGAGCACGATATAAACTATTTCCACAAAATAAGGTAAATCATGGACAATAGAGCCGTACGCCGTGTATTGGACCGTGCGGATACAACAATAACAAGCCGGTTGCGATTTGAATAGCACTACAATGGAGCACTGAATTGGCGTTTGACTTAATTTTTCGGAAATAGATTATCATATGGTGTTTATGATTTTGTTACTGTTTTTTTAAATGATAGGTTGAAATAAGACATCAGAATCTCAAATCTGAATCTATTGACTGCCTATCACCATGGTAACCACAATGATCGCATCGGTAATGAACTACGAGCCGACATGGAACGTGACCATCGGGCCCGATGACGAGAGCCCGCCGTCGCGTCGGGTGAGATCCATCCTACTCCTCCGCCAAGTCCTCGTCTTCGTCGCCCTACTCGCCATCATGGTCGCTATGGGATGCTCGATCACGCTGGACGATCTCAAGAAAGGCGTAAGTTCGCTGTGAGAACTTATATCTTATTGCAATCATTAAATTTGAATAATTGCCATGACGTATGGATTTCCCCAGCAAATTAAATTCCAACTGTTTTCAGGTGATTTATGGTTCGATCATTCAATTTCATAAAATATCACGGATCTATATGCATTGCGCTCAAAATCAAATGCTTGAAAAAAGAAGTGTTTTTAATAGTTTGAAATTAGCTTGGAAAATCTGTACTACGAGTTAAAAGGAGGTAAATGGTACGATGATTCATAAGGGACAATGTTTGGGGTAAACTCCCCCCCCCCCCCTCCGCCATTAGGTGTCGTGGGGGTTGGTGCCTGAGCCCACGGGTAGACGTGCGAGATTACAAGTCATCATAATGACAGTAATATACTTACAATGACATCAGAAATACCCATGGTACAAACATGGCAAAGTTTCTTTACTATGTATTTATCTTTATAATGATTTTATTATCTCATTCATCAAACCAGGTCAGGGCATATCGTTAAAACAAATCTGAGCTACATCCATAAAGATTCTTTTTTCCCGCATCTGTTGTCTCTGAAGTTGGTGAATTTTAACCCCAAAGCAAAATTTTATTCCGTGGTTCCATTCTGAAAAGAAAAGGATTAAAAATCAGATGGGATTTTACGAAATGAAGAAAGGCAACTTAAAATGTATGCGAGTATTACTTTCTACACTGAAATTATAAATGATTTATCTCCAGGGTTTCCTATAAGAGCATTAAGATAAATAGGCATAGTGTGTAAATCTGACAACTTTACATCTTCAATCGTATCTAAATCTCTCAAAAAGCCGCGGTCCTCCTATTCGCTAATCCATCTAATCCCCCACCAAATGATGAAACGATATATATTATTGTGCTAACATGGGTCATCATATCGAACCCCCCCCCCCCCTTTTCCACCAGTGGGGGAAATCCCTCCCCTCTTTATCTGCATACAACAAAATCGATATCAAGTAAGGAGAAAGAAAAGAATAGAAATAAAATTGTCGGCCCCTTGCAAATTTGTCTTTTCTGGCTCGGTTCATTTGGCCCCGATGCCAGATTATAATCTCAATCAAAATTATCATCCAACCCTCACAGATCAGACGACCTCTGAGCGCAGTGATCGGGATGCTATGTCAGTTCATCCTCATGCCAGTCATAGGGTTCTGTGTGGCACTGGCTTTCTCCCTGCCCAAACCATACGCTCTCAGCATCCTCATAGTCGCATGCTGTCCGGGAGGGAATATATCGAGTGTTTTCACTTTCTGGACTGACGGTGACGTATGCCTGAGGTAAGTTGCGTCAATTGGCGCATCAATAGTTATGTCAATTGTGTGAAAACAACATTATCCCATGTTTCCAACTACAGTCAAACCTGTCTACAGAGGCGACCCCAAGGGAAACAAAAATTGGCCACTGTAGACAGGTGGCCTCTATATATAGACAGGTTCTATAACATGCATTTTCACCTGGAGGGAATCGACTTAAGTGGCCACTGTAGACAGGTGGCCTCTATAGACAGGTTCTATAACATGCATTTTCACCTGGAGGGAATCAATTTAAGTGGCCACTATAGAAAGGTGGTCACTTTACACAGTGGCCACTATAGAAAGGTGGTCACTATACACAGTGGCCACTATAGACAGGTTTGACTGTACTGAACTTATAGACATCTGCATCGAATAAGGTGCGCTTAAGTTGCCTCAGACGATGCGTCAATTTAAGCGAATAACGAAAAAATAGATCATACCAAATCATTTCATTTTTCGGCATTACGTTGATGTATATCTGAGGTAGTGTTGACCTTCAATTACGTCATTTGATGCGTCAATAACAATCGAAGATGGAAGAACAATTATTGTGTCATATGATGCGTCAAAAATATTGTCTATATGTTCGTCAATATCGTAAACAGACTCCTTTTCCTCCTCCTCCTCCTCTTCCTCCTCCTCTCCCTACTCCTCCTCCTCCTTTCCTCCTTTTCTTTCTCCTTCTCCTCATTTTTTTTTGGGGGGGGGGAGTGGGGATGGATGTATTATCTCTTTCAAATTTCAAATTCTCTAGAAAATAATTCCTCGTCATGGACCTGTGCCCTATTGCATAAAAGGTTGCGTTCAAACGCAATTAAACAAATAAACGCAAGTCCTAAATATGCGCCTCTGAGTGGTTGAAAATGTATTGCGTTAAATTTTTTTCTGAATTTATATGCAACATATAAATTAAGACATTTAAGTTTCCCGCTTTTTTTTAGTGTTTGCATGACGGCTTTGTCCACACTCGCTGCGATAGGCATGATGCCACTCAACCTCCTCATCTACAGCCGTTACTGGACGGATGAGAAAGCCGTCATCCCCTTTATCAACATCGTGATCGGGCTCGTCATCATCATCCTTCCCGTCCTCATCGGCATGTTCATAAGGTGGAAGAAGGAGGCGTGGACCAAACGGATCTCAAGGGTAATAAAAAAAAACCCACATTTTATTAAAAATGATATTTAGCCACCCAAACGCGCACCGGCAACACAAAAGGCGGGTTTACTAATAGATGCAAATCTTATGCATACCTTTAACATAAAGGTTGTTCTTGACAACCCTAAAGCTTGCCCGAGGCTTGCCCGACATAGCGACAAGTAATGTATGCAAATTGGATTCAAAGTATAATTATTGTAGTCTTAATGTTATCAAACGGTTTAAGGAATACCAATTTGAAGAAATTTGCATATATAAGTAAACCCGCCTATTGGATTAGGAGAAAGGAAGGACATAAAAAATGTGGGTATGAAAATGGTGACGTTACTAACAATATAGTGATTATTATTATTTTCTCTCTTCTTTTTTTTTTTTGGGGGGGGGAGGGGAAGGGGTACCACCTATGCCTAATCCAGTGCTGCATCCTCTTATACCGTAAAGTAAACGCTAATGTGGATACCGGAAATAAATTGACACAACTTAAATCCTTAAAGAATAATTTCTTATGAGGGGCACCACTATATGCTCGGGATAGACCTTACAACCTGTAGGGAAAAAAATAAAGACAAGTTGTGAAGGCAAATTGACATAAGGAGATTAAAGTAATTTTTTCTGCGGTTAGTTCCCTTTAACTTCTAATGCTTTTATTACACTGCATTATGGTACCGATAAATAATATAATACCTAAATCTAACCAAAATTTACCTTTACCTTACCTTACGTTAGAAAGTTAAAGAGAAAATTTGTGCTACAAATTTGCCAAATGTAGAAATAACTCGTTTTAACTATCTAAAATCGGAATTTCCTCGAAATCAATGTAATTTTGATTGTCAATAGTTAAATAGTCTCATTTTCCTAAAAGTCTTCGAAATACGGTAGGTTAACACTTATACTTTTGATCATTTTCTAGGTCGGCACGGTTCTCGGTTTCGTCCTTCTCATCGTCAGCACACTATTCGACTTCGTCATCTTCCCCCAACTCCTCAACGCATCATGGAAACTGTGGTCAAGCGCCGCCCTCGCCTCACCAACCGGCTTCATCCTTGGGTACACACTTGCTTTCATCACCCGGCGTACCCCGGCTCACTGCCGCACCATTGCCTTAGAGACCGGCTGCCAGAACATGGTGCTCGCCATCGCGCTCATCAAATTAACATTCGGCGGCGAGCGCGATTTGGAGGCCGCCATGATTAAATTTCCGACGATGTACGTTATTTTTGTGATCCTCTATGCGGTCTGTTTTGTCACGGTTTATCGTCTGTATCTGTGGTACAAAGCGCACAGGGAATATAAAAATATATATATTCAGGCGGATCAGAAGGAAGATATTCGCGAAGAGGGTGAAATTAACACTAAAGAAGAAAACCTCTAAATGTTTTATGTACCTGCAAAAATGATCGCTAGATATGTTCAGCATTGTATAATGTGTCATTTCTTTTTAATGGTCTTTTTTCATTCATCTATTCATATGAAGTATTTCTTTGCTAAAGCCCTGGTCACATAGGACCCCGGAAGCAACACGATTCACCCCGTCTCTTTGTTAATTCACAGTTAACTGCCTCTGAACAACGAGTCGCGGTGAATCGTGTTGCTTCCGGGGTCATATGTGACCGGGGCTTTACATCATCAGAGAGTCCCTTCCTCATTTCAAATGCAACTCAAATAATGACCAGGCCCTGGGATATTTTCCCATTCAATCTCATTTTTGCGATTCACTCCGAGACCGCGCAGAATGTGATTTAAATAAAGGCGAACGTTTTGAATGTGATTCTTTTCTTTTTTCTGAGTAGGGGTAGGAGATTTGAAAAAAAAGTAAATTATACAGATTTTGCAGATACGGAATCCTCAATATAAGCATTTGTTAAACACCCCATTTCCACTGTTACCCCGTTTCCAATAGACAGAATTTTAAGATGTATTCTTTGAAATCACAATTATTATTATTTTTTTTAGTAATTATGTTTCTCAACATATATGTTTGAATGTCTCTCTTATTCATCTTTCTCAATGGATTGTGAATAGTTTTGAATAAATGTTCTGTATTTTCAGACACATCTTAATGACTGCGCTCTTACTAATCTACCGAAAATATGAACAAAGTCTGAACAACAAACAACCAATTACAGGAATCTCGTTATAATGAGATCAGACATAACCAAACTTAATCGTATTTGTCATTTTCTTACACTTTTAGTTCAAGCGCTGAAAGTCGACATCACCTCAAAATTCTTTATTTCACAAACTTAAAACCCTGAATATATTTGATATGAACACACTCCAAAGTTTACTTTTTATGTTCAAATTTGCAAATAATTTGCTTCCTCCTTCATTTTCAAACTTTTTTTTCAAATAAACGCATCTATATTCACTCGTATCCTACCAGAAATTCCCGAAACTTTCATCTGGTCAATCCAAAACTGCTAATTGCCCAAAAATCCATACGACATCGTGGACCGGATCTGTGGAATCCTTTACCAGGAATTTTTAAGTTTTCTCTCTCAATTTGTTCATTTAAAGACCTCAGCTTGACCGAATTCGCACATGCCTACATTATGCCTCAATCGAGAACTAAGTTGACAGAGAATACAGGTACATATGATTGAAAATTAGATTACACTTCGCTATTGCACAAATTTATGTTAAAACCTGTTGTCCACCCCCTCCCAAGCACGGCCGGGATCAATATATTTGCGGGGGAGGAAAAACTTGATGACGACATGCTGTATGCCGCTATCTTGATTCACTTCAGTGATTTACACAGTTTACTTATGACAAAAATAGTCCCTACATTGATACACAAAATCGCCAAGAACACAAAAATTAAAGCTTGTATGTGTCTGAAAATTGAACAAGGATGAGATCAGATAGTTAAAGAGTTGGTATAAGTAACATTTATGTTACTCCGTCAAATAAAATTCCTTAAAACGTGATTTAAATTGTAAATTTGATTTTCACTCTTGAAACGAGCCGTCGTAATTTATTCAGGGCAGAAACGACAGCTACATACAAGATAATCTGTCAAGAATGTAAAGTAAATAATGAAGCGATCGTGATGAATAGCGCGTACAAGCATGACAAGCGGGGTATGAATAGAAATTCCTAGGAGGCGCAGATTCAATGAACAATAGAAGTGCTGATTGGTTAATAAATTAGCGATACCGGCAAATTCTGTTGAAAAGTGATTGCACTATTAGGTGTTTTCGGCCCGATTTATGCAATATGATTGATAAGATGTGCATAAAACTATTCCCAGGTCTATCTCATTAGTTATCTAAGCACATCATAGATAATTTCTAACTGTATACATGTTCTTGATAACTTAGAGGCGATTTTATGCATCGATATAAGATCTATTTTTGTTAGGTACATAAGTAAACTGTGTAAATCAATGAAGTGAAACGAGGCAACGCACACAGCATGTCGTCATCACCATTATGATTATATTTCCACCCCTGCATTGGGAGGGGGTGGACAAATAATGTTTAGTGCTTTTTATTATGGTAACAATAGAGAATTTTACATTCAGTTATATGTATTTATGCTACATGTATATCAAGCCCTCGATTGAAACCTGGTTGATTTTCCTCAAGCTCTGGTCTTTAAATCCAAGGTCAAAACCATGCTATTATCTGAATACTCACAGTAAAATATGTCAAATTTTACACTCCTAATTTAATGTCGTACAGACTCTACTTTCATTTTCACTCTCATTTTTTTCTCTCCCACCGTCATCCTCATCTAGGCCTACATCCTTTTCATCTTCATCCTCATCTCCATCTCTTTAAGATTAACAAAAATCGTGATATTAATTTTGCGTATCGAAAAATTATACTGATCAATCATATTAGTTCTTCTCAGGGTTGTCTTATTTTTTTCTTCAAGTAATTCGCTTACAAGATAATCCTTCTTCTATGATTTACATATTATACAGTGTTTTGTTGACAAATTGTCATCACAGTTTAAAGTATTTTATTGTATATTTATGTTCATTTTTTGTGACCTTTTGTCAAAACGATACTCTTGAATCATGTTATTTTATACTGTACTACGAATTTATGTTGTATGCAGAAGAAAATAAATAAACTAAACTAAAAACTAAACTAATTATGCTCATTATGTCGGAATTTCTCTGAAAAGTCCACAGTACAATATTTAGTGTAATTGATTCATTTTGTTGTTAGTTTCAAATGTTTAAGATTGTTTCATTCATAATTCTACTTAGGATGTATGATGTATTTATATTGTATACTGTATTTTGTCAAATTGTCTAATGCAGAATTTGAATGCAGACTTTAAAAAAATATCATTGAGTGAAGCTTCAAACAACCTTTTTTTGTAGATATTCAGAGTTAAAAGAAGAACAAAGGGTATGAAACTAATTTGATATATGTCATATTTTTTTTATCCATTTTTTTCTAACCTCATTACATGTACTTATCCTGTTTTACGATTGGAACTTGATGGTTCGTAACTGAAAAATAGTAAGTAAGTGCCCTGGAAAATTGGGAGTACTGGGCCTGTCGTCATTAACATCATTGCCATCATAAACATTGTTGTAATCATCGTCGTCGTCGTCATCACTATCATCATCATCATCTTCATCATCATCATCATCACCATTCCCACCACCACCATCATCATCATCTTCATAATCATCATCATCATCATCATCATCATCATCATCATCATCAGCTTCATCATCATCATCAGCATCATCATCATCATCTTCATAATCATCAGCATCATCATCATCATCTTCTTCATCATCATCATCATCTTCATCATCATCATCATCTTTGTAATCATCATCATCATCATTATCTTCATCATCATCATCATTATCATCATTATCTTCATCATCATCATCATCATCATCTTCATCATCATCATCTTTATAATCATCATCATCATCATTATCTTCATCATTATCATCATCATCATCATCATCTTGATCATCATCATCATCATCATCATCTTCATCATCATCTTTATAATCATCATCATCATCATCTTTATAATCATCATCTTCATCATCATCATCATCATCATCATTATCTTCATCACATACCTGCCAACCAGTAAGATTTTATCTTATTCAGTAAGATTATTGGTGGTAAAAACAACAAAATAAGATTTTTTCACAAAGATTTAGAAAATGATAACAGCATACACCTGTATGTGTTCTCTTAAATTTGATTGAGAGTAAGATTTTTTCCTTATTTTTGCATGTAGAATAAGATTTTTGTTATCCAAGAGTAAGATTTTCCAATTTGAAAGGTTGGCAGGTATGTCATCATCACCATCATCATCATCTTGATCATCATCATCATCTTCATCATCATCTTCATCATCATCATCATTATCTTCCTCATCATCATCATCATCATCATCATCATCATCAAAACCATCGTAAACCATCAAAACCACTTAATTGGCTATTCCTATTTCTCTTCATTCTTTCCTTCAAACATAATAACAATGATAATAATAATAATAATAATAATAATAATAATCACATCTACAATCACAAGCAGCATCACCATCACCATGAGACTACAATTCGCCCATGTTTTCGAGAAGTGACAGAAGCCAGAGGGTGATGTTACACAAAATTAGTTACAAATCCATTGAAACGCATCCTTCTGTAGAATTAACATGTTGTTTGATAAGATGCCTGTTGAATTGGTGCTATGTCTGGATTTCTTTGTTTTCATGCAATGCTTTCATGCAACAATACCCTTTGACTCCCGTCACTTTGTGAAAACACGGACGAATTTAAGATATTTTATGACCATTTAGAACTATTCACAAGGGAAAAATAAACAAATTATATCAAGTTATATGTATAAAATATATTATTTAAAATTGCACAAAATAAACAAGAATGAATATAATATATACACATATGATTTCTCATTTTCCAGATTATACAGATTCCAAACAATACTGTGGAAGCATTGTGGCCAAGTTGGTAAAGTTGAACAAAAACCTGGAATTAATGTGCCCCCTAGTGAATGAAGAAAAATAGGATAATTAAACCGGCCCTAATTTGACTGAAAATTTGAGCAAATCCGATAATCTTATCAAAAATTTATTAATTTCAAAAGTCTAAGTCATGCCCTGCTATGGGGATGCTTCAGTGAGCAACTTTGACGAAATCTGTGACGTCATTTCTGGCAACTCTCTGTTCATTCTGTACATATTTTTCAGGAAAATATACAAAGTACTTTTTTCTCAGGAATATAACATGCTGAATCATCCCCCTAATATCTGAAGGAGAGCTGTTAATTTGTTTGTTTGTTTGTTCCAGTACTCCTCCCAGATCATTGGGGGGATCTTGACCAAACTTGGTGGGTGTATGTAGGGGAACCCCAGAATTGCCCTTGAGGGGTTGGTTTTGTGAAAGGTCAAGGTCACTGGGGTCAAACGTCAATCAACGGTAAATTTTTCATATCTCCGAACTCCCTGGACCGATTTGGACCAAACTTGGTGGGTGTATGTAGGGGAACCCCAGAATTGCCCTTGAG
>BQKZ01003368.1:0-18175 GCA_036244855.1 Temnopleurus reevesii
GATTCGTTATACAATAAGATATGCTAAACTGCTTGTAGAGAATTGCATGAACTACATTATATCACGTGACACAACATCGCCAATTTGTACGACAAACCACTATTGACTTTCAAATATTCATTACTTTTTTAAATTATATATTGTCCGATTTGCTTCAAACTGTTTTAAAGCTGTTCGTTTGATTTTTTCTGCTTTTAATCAGATTAATAATGTTTTGTTTAATCAATTAGTTTTTAAAATTGACAGAGAGAAAATTCACTTCAAACATAACATTTCAATCAAAATGAGATCTTGTAACAATTACAATTCTGATGATGCTGTTTGAGAGCATTTTGTGATCAGTCAATGTGTTGGTGTGAATGCCCTTTTGATTTACATGATGATGTTATCGGATCATTCATGACAATTTTATCTGCATATATCATTGTGATTCTTTTTGCAGAAATACGAAGCTGAACGACTGCTACAGGAGGCTTCTTCAAATCACACATCAGACAAGAATATAACAAATCGTAGTATAATCCAGGAAAGAAAGAAGCTTACCACAGGTAGAACTAGCATAGCACCCGGTGACGTCACAACCGATGTGACCAATTCATCAGGAAATACAGAATCAAATGTAAATCAGTCTTCCGCTGCGCCCTTGAATTCTACAATAAATGAAGAGGAGATACTGAAAGTTCAGGCAAAGCGGAAACAGCGAATCATTGATGTTTGCAAAAAATATAAACTTGAAATCGGCGGGAATTTTCTCTTCAAAGACACTTATAGACATATGTATGTTATTGAAGACCAGAAACTCTTATTTTGTTATATCCCCAAAGTTGGCTGTAGTAATTGGAAGAGAGTACTCATGGTGCTTGATGGCAAGCGTGACGTCACAGATGACATAACTAGTAGGGAAGCGCATGCGCACAACGGAATCACGCGGTTCGGTCAGATCAGCAAAGAGGAACAAAAATATCGATTACAAAACTATCGGAAGGTGATGTTCGTGCGCGATCCGCTCGCACGCGTCGTCTCCGCGTACAAAAACAAGTTTGCGGATATAAACGTTTACCGCACTGCGCCTACAGTGTTCCATAATTTCGGTAGAAGAATCGTTGATAGATATCGGCAGGATCCAAGCCCACTTGCCTTAACCACAGGAGAGAATGTGACGTTTTCTGAGTTTGTGACGTATCTGACGAACAAAGAAGAAAGAACAGACTTTGATAGACATTGGAAAGAAATGTATAAGCTTTGTTCTCCTTGTCAAATTCGATATGACTTCATTGGGAAGTTGGAGAAGGCATATGACGAAGCTGAGTATATTTTACGGAATATGAACTTCACTAAAGCAGTAAGTTTCCCGGGGCGGGAGAATAGCCACCCAACCAATGTCGGTAGAAGCACTGACGAATATTTCAAGAACTTCTCAACGAAGACGTTGGAGGCGCTGTGGAATATTTATCATACTGACTTTGAATTGTTTGGCTACAAAAAGCCAAAATATATCCCATGATCGAGTGAGCGCACTTTGTTTTTTGTAAATGACAAATAAAGTGCGTGAACAAAAAAAAAAACAACCAACATTCAACTCTTAAAATCGATGACTCTGATATATTTAGGAATATAAAATATGAATAAAGAATTTTTCACTTAATTTACGCACTCTTTCTTAAAAATGTGATATTTAGGAAAGGATAATTTGTATTTGAACTAGTTGTTTTGTTTTGTCCACGATTTGTATTAACCGTTTTACCTCATTGTCTGGATAGTGTTCTATTTATTGTTTTTGTTTGTGTAAATATATTTCAGGGTAATAGCAGAATATAACCTCCCATGCCACAAGTATTGCAACATAGCAAAATTACGTTCGTTTTCCATTGATTCACCTGTCGTATTTTTCTTATTTTTCCTTAAATGTAAAAAGCCCACAAATATTTATTGTTGAAATTAAAGTGTTGTGCATTATGTACCAAAGACCAACGACGACAAAGGTAGAAAATTATAATGCCTCGACTTGCAGATTAGTCAACGGCTTCTCGCAAAATTGTTTTTCCTTTCTTTAAATTTAATATATTCCATGACTTGTTGAACATGTTGAATACTTCTGCCATCTGCTATCAAAAAGTGTCAAAATATATACCCCATATAATGCAGATAAAATAGACAACCTTAATAGAAGACGGCACTCCCAGTTCCTTCAGGACATGTGTTTTTATGATTTTAGGGCACATCTTGTATTGGCCATTAGGTTTTGAGAAATAGCAATATAATTCCAAAAAGTTTTCGTTCTTGAGTACGGAAACTAATCTTGAGATATTTTATAACATTTTTCTTCATATGGCCAGTGCATAAAATTGATTTATACGTGTGTCCTTAAAGGGGAATTACACCCAGACAATAATGTACGATCAGTAAGTGAAGAAAAATAAGATGAACACACTGTGAAAATTTGAGCAAAATCGGATTATCCATTAAAAATGTATGAATTTTCAAAGTTATTATTTCCAGCTGTGTTGGACATCCTTAAATTGGCAACGTATATCAAATTAGCATAATCTTCATCTTGATTCAATTATAATCTATTTTCACTTCCTACAAAAAGGCAAAGCAATAATAGAGTAGTAAGTGAAATAATATTGTAAAATGGAAGGAGTAAAATACCGTAACAAATGAAGAAACACAAAATGCAGAACAGTACAGAAACATTTTGCTTAATTCAGCATAATTGACAGATTGAATGCATTAAACAATGAGGAATTTGAAGATATCCACTGGAAATCTTTATTTGTTTATTTGCGTACCCTTAAATAAATACACTGTTTTAACAAGATTATTAATTTTGAGCCACAAAAATATATATGGTTTGTCGAGAAGTACAACTCAAAGCTGACACTTCCGTTTGATTGGATACATGCAACAGTACCTAAGCTGACCTGAAAACATTAGCGATTTCTTCATTTTTCGTACTTGATATAACTATGTCCAAATCTTTTTAATGCTCCTTGTTTGCAGCTTGGTCTGCGATTTCGTTTCCAGGAATGCCAAAAGTGCGATGTGATCCATTAAAACTCTACTACTATATCTTTTATTGGTTGGTTGGTTTTGTAGAAGGATGGCGCTCGTCAATCTTAGGAGATTATTTGCGCCAGTCATTTTTGGGTATTTGGACTCAGGCTTTGATCGCCCGAAAGCTTATTGCAGTGAATAGTTATTATGCGAAACAAATTATTAATATCCCACCACCAATATTAAGATTCGCTTTGCTAATAATCGCGATTTGTAGCAGAAATGATACAAGGATTGAATATGCCAGATGATACACTCTTAAAATCATTTGCCCAACATGTAGGTTATTATGAGTCCGATCAACTTTGGGTAATTTTATGCCCCAATTGGGTATTTTCTCCCCAGCATTTGCCCAATTTTAGGAATTATGTACTCCACATGTGGTAAAAGTTTGTCATAATATACCCAATTTTCGTTTGCCCAAATCATGAGGGTTCGTATGTGTCCACTGGGTAATGAAATTACCCAACTTTTACCCAATATTTTTAAGAGTGTATCAATGGCGTAATACATGAAATAGAAAACAGCTCGAATAAAATGACTTAGCTCTATTATTATTCTAAAAGCCTATATTTCTATTCAAAACGCTTCGTTTCTTTTATATATTTTAACACTTTGCGGATAATCCACTATATTGAAAAGAAAGGAAGGAAAGGATGTAGTTTAGAGGCGTGTATCATTCAATATATATTGCTAATGCTATTTGTTTGTCGAAAGAGGACGCTAGACCAAAAATTTGAGTAAGTTGAGATTCTTTTCGTTCTTCTTGTGCCTCTAATTTATTTTCTAAGTTCCTAGTGGATGTAAGTTTATTTTCATTTTCAGGCTGGGAGTTAATGTATGACAATTCTTTAGCAGAACTGATTCTATGTTGGTTCCTAGTTTGGTCAGGTATGTATTTTCTAGGGTAATGATTTTTGCACTGTACATGAATTAACAGTAGCTGCACATGGTGTTTTGCACTCTAGTTTGATCACTCGGGGAAAGGAAGCTCCGCCCATTGTGGAATGAATGAAGGGTCAAGTATCATATCCATTTAGATAAAATGAGCCCTTTAAATCAATCTAACGAAGGATGAAAAAATATTACGCCGCCCCATGGACATAGAAATGGCCCTTTTAAATCAAATTGATTCCTCCATTTCTTAATTAAATGTGTATTCAGTTTCTTTCGATTAAGAAAAGGGGAAATTCAACTAAAAAGGGGGCACATTTTAAAGACCAGAGCTTGAGGAAAATCAACCAGGCTTTAATCGAGGGCTTGATATATATGTAGCATAAATACATATAACTGAATGTCAAATTCTCTCTCGTTACCATAATAAAAAGCACTAAACATTATTTGTCCGCCCCCTCCCAATGCAGGGGGTGGAAATGTGATCATAATGGTGATGACGACATGCTGTGTGCGTTGCCTCGTTTCACTTCATTGATTTACACAGTTTACTTATGTACCTAACAAAAATAGATCTTACATCGATGCATAAAATCGCCTATAAGTTATCAAGAACATGTATGCAGTTACAAATTATCTATGATGTGCTTAGATAACTAATGAAAGATAGACCTGGGAATAGTTTTATGCACATCTTATCAATCATATTGCATAAATCGGGCCGAAAACACCTAATAGTGCGATCACTTTTCAACAGAATTTGCCGGTATCGCTAATTTATTAACCAATCAGCNTTCTCACGTTGTTATTTAATTTTCTCTCTTTTGAATTTTGGCCCTTTTGGCCGCCCATAAAACTATACTACTATAGTTTTTATTGTTATTGCTATTTGCTTGTCGCAAGAGGGCGATAGACCACAAATTCGGTACGGCCAATTTGAGTATTAATCGGTCTCTAATTATTGAAAGTAAGTTGAGATTATTTTCAATCTTCTTGTGCCTCTAATTTATTTTCTCAGTTCCTAGTGGATGTAAGTTTATTTTCATTTTCAGGCTGGGAGTTAATGTATGACAATTCTTTAGCAGAACTGATTCTATGTTGGTTCCTAGTAATTAACAGTAGCTGCACATGGTGTTTTGCACTCTAGTTTGATCACTCGGGAAAAGGAAGATCCGCCCATTGTGAAATGAATAAAGGGTCACGTACCATATCCTTTGAAATATAATGAGCCCTTTAGATTAATCTATCGAAGGATGAAAAATATTACGCCGCCCCATGGACATGGAAATGGCCCTTTTAAATCAAATTGATTGCTCTATTTCTTAATTAGATGTGTCTTCAGTTTCTTTCGATTAAGAAAAGGGGAAATTCAACTAAAAAGGGGGCAAATTTTAATTGTTGTAAATTTCAGGCATTCCACACCCCCACCCCCAAAAAAGAAAAACCCCTGTACGCCCCTGCCCCGGGTAAGAATGTCCCTTTCTACAGAAAGGTGATTCATGTACGCTTTGTGGATGAGCACAGATTGTTTGTGTTCTTTCTCTCTTATTAAAGAAAAAAAGCTCCTCAGAAAAACGATATGTTTGCTAATAATATCATTTTGTTTCACTTGGTCCCCCCCCTGCTTTGGTATGCTACAAGGGGGGGGGGAACTGCACCTTGGCCATTGAAAGATAATAGATGTATATCAAAACTGTGCTTATCATCACGCATAGATTTATCATACCACTTAAAGCCCAAGTAAACTATTGGTTAAAGCGCATATTTTTGTCTCCATATTTTGTCTTCAACTGTAAATGAAATGAGATATTGTCATTAATATAGTGTCATTAATATAGTGCACAAAAGGAAACAAATCACTGAGTTTGGGTAAAGTTATAACCTAAAATGTGTCAAATATATCAGTGTCGTGTAACCCGACACTCAATATTTTCTTTCGTGATAAAGGATACCTTATCGTGCACAGAATGGGATTAAAATATCAGAATTTAATTTGCGTGTATACCTTTTTATCATACTGTTGTCAATTCTTGGAAATAACCTTGCTTATGCCCGATAACGTTGGTTGGTTGGTTTTGTAGAAGGATGGCACTCTTTAATCTTAGATGATTATTTGCCACAAAACAAAGAAAATATTGTTATTACCAAGAGAGGGCACTGAATAAGGTTTAACGGTCAAACTCAAATTTCCAAAATCAGTTCGTAAAAAATTATGCTTTGGTCTCGAAATGTATGTAAGATACATAAGTCGTGATAAATATCCATTTAAATTAAAATATCTCAATCGTTACCAAAACTGTATTTTGGCTTATAATTCATATACACATTTTTTTATGAACTAATTCTTTTGCAAATCTGAATTTCACCGTTTAATCATATTTAGCGCCCTCTCTTTGTTATAACAATATGTTGCTTGTTATCGGGCATATACAAAGTTATTTCCGAGATTGTACAACAGAATGATACAAAGGTATACACAACAATAAGATAAGAAATATTTTGCACATTTTAGGTATTAGGTTTTCCAAAACTCGTTCATTTTTTTATACAATCTTTTGTGCAACATGTTAATGATACTATGTTTCATTTTACGTAGATATGAAGACTAATTTCGCGATAAAAATATTCGCCTTTACCAAAACTTTACTCGGGCTGTAAGCAACACATACACACACTCTATTTTAACATCCTTTAATGGGGAGGGTAATAATCGTTTTTCTGATATTGTCATTAATAATAAGCAGAGAGGGTCCCTTCAGCTTAGAAGCTTAATCATTCAAAGGGGGTTACGTGTAGGAAAGACCAAACAAAGGAAGACGTTGGGGGGGGNTCGGTACCGGCTTGCCATTGTTGTGTCTGAACAGTTGAATACACGGTGTACGGACCTATTATCTGCGTTCTAGTTACCTTTTCGGAAATGGTTTATATCCTGTTAATTCTAATGAGTAAATACGAATTAATTCGTTTTTCAGTGTCGCAATGAAGATATCACCGCTGTTGATATGTGTAGGTAGCGCATCAGACTCGCTATGAGAATGTGATGGGTTCGAGTGCCAGTGTATTCATATTCGAAGTTGTTTTTTCTTCGTTTTGAGGATACTTACTTTACTGAATAGTGTAAAATACCTGAATCTATTTGAGTAGAAGGTAATCTAATTTGCATGAAGTTTGAATACTAAATGAAACTACGGCAGTTTCTTAACATAGCCTAATTAACAGGATATGAAGTATTTTCGAAAAGTTAATTCAAACCCAATTTCAATGCTCCTTTGTAATGGTATTAAAATCGGTACCGGCTTGCCATTGTTGTGTCTGAACAGTTGAATACACGGTGTACGGACCTAGTATCTGCGTTCTAGTTACCTTTTCGGAAATGGTTTATATCCTGTTAATTCTAATGAGTAAATACGAATTAATTCGTTTTCAGTGTAGCAATGAAGATATCACCGCTGTTGATATGTAAACATTGATATATTGCTCTAATATTCATCACATGATATTTATCATCGAGATAAGTTTGATAAAGCATTCTCATAACTTGTACCCACTAGTCTAGATTCAATTCGTTTATTTTAATCTGTTCTTTCCTTATTTATGATCGTTCCCCATAGCGCGATCGTCTTTTAATATAATCGCTCGATCCCCGTTATTCCACAGGTCGAAATGTACAGATTCTTTGAAATGTTCGACGTTCTGACGGAGAAGTTGCGCGAAAAGAAGGAAGGATGTGTTTAGAACAGTGCTGGAAAACGGCTAGTACCCAAAAGTTATTTTTCTACTTCACTCACAATTTGAACTTTGGCATGCTTTAACAAATATTTGTGCCAATAAGGATATCGTGTTTTGATGCACAAATATTGAAAGATAATAAATGTACATTAGAATTATACTTATCAACACACACGGATCTATCACACCACTGAAGCCCAAGTAAACTTTTGATTAAAGCGAATATTTTTGTCTCCATATTTTGTCTTCAAATGTAAATGAAATGAAATACAGTATGATAAATATCTTGCAAAAAAAGGATTTTTTGAAAATTGAATGAGTTTTGGTAAAGTTGTAACTTAAAATGTGCAAAATATCTCAGTGTCGTGTAACCCGACACTTGTTTTATTTGGTGATAAAGAACACCTTCTCGTGCACAGAACCGGATGAAAATGTCATAATATAATTTTCGTGTATACCTCTTAATCATTCTTTTGTTAAATCCTGGAAATAACCTTGCTCATGCCCGATAACAAAAAAATACTGTTATTACTAGGACAGGGCACTAAATATGGTTTAACGCTCAAATTCAAAATTTCAAACAGAATCAGTTCGTGAAAATGGTATGCGTTGGTTTCGAAATGTGTGTACGTAAGATACATTTGTCATCTTAAATAACCCGTAAAATTTACCTTTCTTACCAAAACTGTATTTGGGCTTTAACGGTTATTATACCACTTAAATGCTTCGATGTGCATTGGATCGGCCGTGGTTCGAGTCTCTTTTATTGCGTCAATTTTCTTAAGCAAGAAATATATCCACAAAGCTGCACTCTACCAAGGTGATTTCGGACCGGTAGAGGACTGCAACACATTATCTGATAATGTGAGCGCCTATTTGGCTGCCTAGATGCACGGCTTGAATTGCCATCCAGTGACCAATGTTTTGTTTGGATTGTTAACGTTCTTAGGGGAGGGGCATATCAAAATACCTCACCCCCCCCCCCCTGTATAAAACAAACCAGGACTTATTTTCTTTTACCCACGCATGCCAACTAAACCGCACATTTGCTAACATACATTGGAAAAAATTCTGCCAGATTGTAGTTATAACTCGATTTTTCAAAATACGATTTACAAAAAAATTTCCCTTTATACATCAAATTTACGTATTGTATAGTAAAAGTCACAAACCTAACAAAAATAAGTAAGATTTGTACAGCATTTCTTACGTAGAAAAAAATAATGGAACATTCTAAGTAAGAGAAAGTACAAATAGAAAAGGATAGTTTTCTCAATCGGGTGTGTTGCTCGGATGGTAGTGCATCAGCCTCACAATGAGAATGTGATGGGTTCGAGTGCAGGAAGGTGGCCATATTCGTAATTCTTTTTTTTTCGTTTTAAAGATACTTACTTAATTGAATAGTGTAAAATACCTGAATCTATGTGGATAGAAGGTACTCTAATTTGCATTAAGTTTGAATACTAAATGAAACTACAGCAGCTTCTTAATATACTTCTATATAAATACGACATCATTAATTTTCAGTGTCGCAATGAAGATATCGCCTCTGTTGATATGGAATATTGATATATCGCTCTAATATTCATCACATGATATTCATCATCGAGATAAGTTTGATAGAGCGCTCTCATACATTGTACCCACTAGTTTAGATTCAATTCGTTTATTTTAATCTGTCTTTTATTAATTTACGATCGTTCCCCATAGCGCGATCCTCTTCTAATCGCGCGATTCCCGAAATTCCACCGATCGAGATGTACATATTCTTTGGGATGTTCGACGTTCTGACGAAGAGTTGCGCGAAAAAAGGAGATATGTGTTTCGAACAGTGCTGGAAAACGGCTAGTACCTAAAGGTTGTTGTTCTACTTCACTCACAATTTGAACTTTGCTTTCTTTAACAAATCATATTTGTGCCAATAAGGATATCGTGTTTTGATGCACAAATATTGAAAGATAATTAATGTATATTAGAATTATACTTATCAACACACACGGATCTATCACACCACTGAAGCCCAAGTAAACTTTTGATTAAAGCGAATTGAATGAGTTTTGGTAAAGTTGTAATTTAAAATGTGCAAAACGTCTCAGTGTCGTGTAACCCGACATTTGTTCAAAATTGTATTTGATGATAAAGAACACCTTCTCGTACACAGAATCGGATGAAAATTTCAGAATTTCATTGCCGTGTATACCTCTTAATCATTCTTTTGTTAAATCCTGGAAATAACCTTGCTCATGCCCGATAACAAAGAAAATACTGTTATTACTAAGACAGGGCACTAAATATGGTTTAACGCTCAAATTCAAAATTTCAAAGAGAATCAGTTCGTGAAAATGGTATGCGTTGGTTTCGAAATGTGTGTAAGATACATATGTCATCTTAAATAACCCGTAAAATTTACCTTTCTTACCAAAACTGTATTTGGGCTTTAATCGTTATTATACCCAGAGAGTATTAACATACTAGTATGTTAATACTCTCTGATTATACCACTTAAATGCTTAGATGTGCCGTGGTTCGAGTCCCTTTTATTGCGTTAATTTTCTTAAGCAAGAAATATATCCACAAAGCTGCACTCTACCCAGGTGATTTCGGACCGGTAGAGGACTGCAACACATTATCCGATGATGTGAGCGCCTATTTGGCTGCCTAGATGCACGGCTTGAATTGCCATCCAGTGACCAAGGTTTTGTTTGGATTGTTAATGTTCTTGGGGAGGAGTGTATCGCCTACCTCCACACCACCCCCGTTTAAGTACAAACCCACAATTAGCTTTTTTTACCCACGCATGCCAACTAACCTGAACATTTACAAAAAAATACATTGAAAAAACATCCGCCAGGTTGCAGTTATGAGTCGATTTTTCAAAGTACATTTTGAAAAAAGTCCCCTTTACACAATATTGCATAATGACAGTAACAAACTCGACAGAAATAAGTAAGATTTATACAAAGAAAATAGTGATGGAACGTAACTAATTGCAACAAAGAAAAGGTACGAATAGAAAAGCACAGTTTTCTCAATCGGGTGTGTTGTTCGGAAGGTAGCGCATCGGACTCGCTATGAGAATGTGATGGGTTCGAGTGCCAGTGTATTCATATTCGGAGTTGTTTTTTTCTCCGTTTTGAGGATACTTACTTTACTGAATAGTGTAAAATACCTGAATCTATTTGAGTAGAAGGTAATCCAATTTGCATGAAGTTTGAATACTAAATGAAACTACGGCAGTTTCTTAACATAGCCTAATTAACAGCATATGAAGTATTTTCGAAAAGTTAATTCGAACCCAATTTCAATGCTCCTTTGTAATGGTATTAAAATCGGTACCGGCTTGCCATTGTTGTGTCTGAACAGTTGAATACACGGTGTACGGACCTATTATCTGCGTTCTAGTTACCTTTTCGGAAATGGTTTATATCCTGTTAATTCTAATGAGTAAATACGAATTAATTCGTTTTTCAGTGTCGCAATGAAGATATCACCGCTGTTGATATGTGTAGGTAGCGCATCAGACTCGCTATGAGAATGTGATGGGTTCGAGTGCCAGTGTATTCATATTCGAAGTTGTTTTTTCTTCGTTTTGAGGATACTTACTTTACTGAATAGTGTAAAATACCTGAATCTATTTGAGTAGAAGGTAATCTAATTTGCATGAAGTTTGAATACTAAATGAAACTACGGCAGTTTCTTAACATAGCCTAATTAACAGGATATGAAGTATTTTCGAAAAGTTAATTCAAACCCAATTTCAATGCTCCTTTGTAATGGTATTAAAATCGGTACCGGCTTGCCATTGTTGTGTCTGAACAGTTGAATACACGGTGTACGGACCTAATATCTGCGTTCTAGTTACCTTTTCGGAAATGGTTTATATCCTGTTAATTCTAATGAGTAAATACGAATTAATTCGTTTTCAGTGTAGCAATGAAGATATCACCGCTGTTGATATGTAAACATTGATATATTGCTCTAATATTCATCACATGATATTTATCATCGAGATAAGTTTGATAAAGCATTCTCATAACTTGTACCCACTAGTCTAGATTCAATTCGTTTATTTTAATCTGTTCTTTCCTTATTTATGATCGTTCCCCATAGCGCGATCGTCTTTTAATATAATCGCTCGATCCCCGTTATTCCACAGGTCGAAATGTACAGATTCTTTGAAATGTTCGACGTTCTGACGGAGAAGTTGCGCGAAAAGAAGGAAGGATGTGTTTAGAACAGTGCTGGAAAACGGCTAGTACCCAAAAGTTATTTTTCTACTTCACTCACAATTTGAACTTTGGCATGCTTTAACAAATATTTGTGCCAATAAGGATATCGTGTTTTGATGCACAAATATTGAAAGATAATAAATGTACATTAGAATTATACTTATCAACACACACGGATCTATCACACCACTGAAGCCCAAGTAAACTTTTGATTAAAGCGAATATTTTTGTCTCCATATTTTGTCTTCAAATGTAAATGAAATGAAATACAGTATGATAAATATCTTGCAAAAAAAGGATTTTTTGAAAATTGAATGAGTTTTGGTAAAGTTGTAACTTAAAATGTGCAAAATATCTCAGTGTCGTGTAACCCGACACTTGTTTTATTTGGTGATAAAGAACACCTTCTCGTGCACAGAACCGGATGAAAATGTCATAATATAATTTTCGTGTATACCTCTTAATCATTCTTTTGTTAAATCCTGGAAATAACCTTGCTCATGCCCGATAACAAAAAAATACTGTTATTACTAGGACAGGGCACTAAATATGGTTTAACGCTCAAATTCAAAATTTCAAACAGAATCAGTTCGTGAAAATGGTATGCGTTGGTTTCGAAATGTGTGTACGTAAGATACATTTGTCATCTTAAATAACCCGTAAAATTTACCTTTCTTACCAAAACTGTATTTGGGCTTTAACGGTTATTATACCACTTAAATGCTTCGATGTGCATTGGATCGGCCGTGGTTCGAGTCTCTTTTATTGCGTCAATTTTCTTAAGCAAGAAATATATCCACAAAGCTGCACTCTACCAAGGTGATTTCGGACCGGTAGAGGACTGCAACACATTATCTGATAATGTGAGCGCCTATTTGGCTGCCTAGATGCACGGCTTGAATTGCCATCCAGTGACCAATGTTTTGTTTGGATTGTTAATGTTCTTGGGGGAGGAACGTATAGCCTACCTCCACACCACCCCCGTTTAAGTACAAACCCACAATTAGCTTTTTTTACCCACGCATGTCAACTAACCTGAACATTTACAAAAAATACATTGAAGAAAAAAACATCCGCCAGGTTGTAGTTATAAGTCGATTTTTCAAAGTACAATTTGAAAAAAAGTCCCCTTTACACAAAATTGCATAATGAAAGTAACAAACTCGACAGAAATAAGTAAGATTAATACAAAGAAAATAGTAATGGAACGTAACTAATTGCAACAAAGAAAAGGTACGAATAGAAAAGCACAGTTTTCTCAATCGGGTGTGTTGTTCGGAAGGTAGCGCATCAGACTCGCTATGAGAATGTGATGGGTTCGAGTGCCAGTGTATTCATATTCGAAGTTGTTTTTTCTTCGTTTTGAGGATACTTACTTTATTATCTGCGTTCTAGTTACCTTTACTGAATAGTGTAAAATACCTGAATCTATTTGAGTAGAAGGTAATCCAATTTGCATGAAGTTTGAATACTAAATGAAACTACGGCAGTTTCTTAACATAGCCTAATTAACAGGATATAAAGTATTTTCGAAAAGTTAATTCGAACCCAATTTCAATGCTCCTTTGTAATGGTATTAAAATCGGTACCGGCTTGCCATTGTTGTGTGTGCACAGTTGAATACACGGTGTACGGACCTATTATCTGCGTTCTAGTTACCTTTTCGGAAATAGTTTATATCGTGTTAATTCTAATGAGTAAATACGAATTAATTTATTTTTCAGTGTCGCAATGAAGATATCGCCTCTGTTGATATGGAATATTGATATATCGCTCTAGTATTCGTTACATGATATTTCTCGTCGAGATAAGTTTGATAGAGCATTCTCATAACTTGTACCCACTAGTCTAGATTCAATTCGTTTATTTTAATCTGTTCTTTCCTAATTTATGATCGTTTCCCATAGCGCGATCGTATTCTAATCGCGCAATCCTGAAATTCTACAGGTCGAAATGGACAGATTCCCTGAGATGCTCGACGTTCTGACGGAGAATTTGCGCGAAAAGAAGGAAGGATGTGTTTAGAACAGTGCTGGAAAACGACCAGTACCTAAAAGTTGTTGTTCTACTCCGCTCACAATTTGATCTTTGGCATTCTTTAACAAAATTAATATTTGTGCCAATAACGATATCGTGTTTTGATGCACAAATATTGACGTACCAGGGTATGGCTCCAATCAGATCCCTTTTAGGAAACACTTCATCGTGCAGACTCATACCATATCGTGTTCTTGGCTTTGACCAACAAGTTGTTGCTTGAACTCGCTCAGAAATTGACATTGTTTGTATTTTAACATCGTTGTACTAGACGTGTGGCATCATCATGGCGGCTCGATTTCCAAGTAAGGACAATCAAGTTCAGTTTAAACAAAGGAAAGGACATGACACGAACTGGTTATGTGATAAGCATTTGGATCCTATTGCATTTCAGTGCAAGAAACACAAAGATTGTATTTGTCACAAATGTGCAACTAAAGATCATGGACAGAAACCATGTGAGCTGGAAGACATCGAGGATGTCATCTTTGAGATGAAAGGAAAGGTAGATGATACGATCCAGCAGATAGAAGATGGACATAAGCACCTTAAACGTGTCGGATCTGAAATACGATCTTGTGAGACTTTGAGGAGCAACCGTATCAAAGATCTCACTGATGTTGTAAACGCTGCGTACGATAGGAGAAAGCAGGAGGAAAAGGACAAAGAGAGGGAAGATATTCAGCTTATCAACGAGGAGGCTGATGGACAAATCCGAGCCATTAATGAGGAGAGAGACAAACAAATCGAGGAGAGAAAAATGAAAACACAGATCCAACAAAAGCCTATCACAAAGGAGCAAACAAAAATATTGTCTCAGACAAAGACAATGGATGTGGTGCTTACCAAGAAAATAGGGGATCTTCAACGCGAGAACAAACACAATCTGGACACGATGGACTTAATGGTGAACAAGATAAATCGTATGAAACAAGATGATAAAACTCTGGTTATGGAAGCTCCTCAAGTCATTACATCACTGGAAGACACATACAATGTGAATGCCTTGCGTGATCTAACCGACTGTCTTGATCGCATCAAGTGTGAAATTGAGAGAGTGAGGTTTGTTGAGGGTGACTTTGACGGAAAGCACTACGCGAGAATCGATGGATATGTGGGTAAATGGGAACTTGTCAAATCAGTTGACATTCCAGCTGTCGTTAAAGACCCATTCATGATGGGAATGATCAGTAAGGAGGAATTCTGTGTACGTGACGTGAAGAACGGTGACTTGTATGTTACAAATACCTGCACATCACACACGGAGAAGGTCATTGACGGACGGCGTGTGTGCACTACATCATGCGCTCCCGTAGATAACAACATAATAGTGTGTGACAAGGTGGTGAACCGCACGAGTGACGACTTGGTTGAATGCATCACTCTCTATGACAGACGATGGAAGGTGGTTAGAGACATCGCTATACCGATATCTCTTACTTCCTTCCCTGTGTACGTTGATGTCGACAAGGATGGGATGATCCTCGCTGCTGAGCATAACCAGTCTAATATCTACGTCATCAACCCAGCTGATGGGAAGATAGTGGACACTGTTACGTTGCAAGGCAAGATGGTGTACGGCCGAATTCAAACCTTGTCATCAGGTGATATCATTGTACCGACAGGTCGGGGTGAATTAACCATTATCTCACGATCAGGAGAGGAGAAGGCTGTCATACAGGATGATGAGTGGCATGGATGGCGGAGATGGTCTGAGTGTCGTGTTGATAAACTGACAGACACGGTCTACATCACACTTTGGGATGAGAAGCATCGTCTCTACACAGTCGACCAGGCTTCATCTGATGGTAACATCCAGGCAAAGAGGATCGTGGAATACAAGGACTCAGATCGCTCCCATTACAAGCCATGCCAAGTCACTCACACTGGTAACCTCGTGGCTTTCGACGGTGACAAGATTTTGGTTTACAAGAAAAGGTTCGACATTTAAATCAGGATATAATATTGAACAGCCGAAGACAACTCTCGAAAACTTACCTCTCCCTATCTCTCCTGTAGACAAAACAACAACAACAACAACAACAACAACAACAAAGGTGTAATCTCCACACATTGTTTGCAGTAAATGCTGTATGCAATATCCACACATTTTCATTGTTAAACTCAATTGTAAAACTATGTCATTGTTTGCAGTAAATATTCCCTGGGGGCAAAATGGCTAGATAATTTCGGTAAAAAACACATACATGGGTCTATATTAAACGTCATGCATACCTGGGCCTTCATGAATCTTCTTACATAGATTGGCCTATACTAAACGTCATATACAATACAGATACATATATTGAAAATATTGCTACAATAGTAACTTTATTTCCAGCAGATTTATCTTAATTTTATTTTGGTCACATCCTGTATCTCAGAATTATTTCATATTGTCCATAAAAATCCTTTCTTCACAGCAATAACGCTTCTTTTTCCAAAAGGTACGTTATATTATCAACAATCTCCAGTTACCTATTGGTTATATACAAATGTTTTGTAAAATTTTGACCCTTTATTGAAAATGTTATATTGCATCCTAATAATAAGTGCAACGTTGCACCATTTTTCTCTGTGTGTATAGATATGTGATTGTATGGTTGGTTCTCGTTGTGTTGTATAGTCTGCTAAAAAGTTGGGTTTGGTGAAAGGGGGATTTATACATGTTTATATCAATTTTCTCTATAGCATGTCTTCCTAACATATAAATGGGGTGTTGTTCATCAAAAGATGGAATTGATCGCAAGTTGCGGTTGATCGGAACGCGCCAATCAAAATCATTATTTCATGCGCGTCTTGTTAGAAGCGCGTATCATGCGCGAATGAAAATGCTCGTTTCAATCTCCAACTGATGAGCAGTTAATTTGCGATCAATTGCAACTGTTGAACAACATTCCCATAGACCCACTAAGGATATTGTAAAGAAAGGTATTGATCTATTATTTTTTTCTCTTTGAAAGAATCAATGCGCCCAGGTCTTAAATATATCAAGTTACCTCTGTGGCATTTACTGAGAAATCAAATTTGCGACGTTGTGGTTTCCCAGTTATATTGTTGAATCAATTCGTACTTTGCCCGATGAAGTAATAGACAGGGATTGATTTTAAACCAAATATTTCTATGGTTAATTCATCATTGGTATTAAGCAATGCTGTAAATATCTATAAATATTTGATATAACGCTTTTTTAACTAGATGAATTTTAATGGAAATGTGGTAATTTATTTCTCTGCAGCGTTTGAATCATTGGAGGTATATCAAAAATACAAGTAACTAGAAAAAAACTGTCTCAATTATTTTCGGATAATAGATTAGTTCAACGAACGTAGAGGGCAGCAACACCTATGTTAGAATATCGCCTCCCTCTACATTCGGTGGTATCGTTGAAGAATGTATATTTGTATAATTCGGCTGATCAAAATGTTATTCGTTATGCCAATATACAAACAAACTGATAACCATGATAAATGTTATTGACACATCGTTCTCAACACGTACAATGTGTTTCTTTTAAATGAACACTTTGAATGTACATGTATATATATATATATATATAAAGGGTGTTTGACATTTATAGCGCTACGTGTACCAACTAGATCTTAATATCTTTGAACAGAATTAGTAGTGATAACGATGATAAATGGTAGTGACACGTCTTCATCAACATCTAAACTCTCTTTTTTTTTTGGGGGGGGGGGGATTAAGTAGTTGAAGTGTACGTACCAAATGGTGATTGACTTTCCTAGCAATTTATATAAACTATGTATCAATATATTGTTATTGTGAGCGATTGTCATATCGTTATACCTTATAATGTTTGAATATAAAAATATATTCAGTGATTTATATTCACCAAATATATTTTTCATTATGCATCCTGGCTTTTATGACTCCACGCTTTCAGTCTACGTTATAAAGTTTACTTTCGACATTGATCTTGTTAAGAAAGTAAAATAAATGAATTGAATTGTATTTCTTTCAAATGGATAGTTAGAATGTAGGTATCAAATAGTGACTCAATCATACATCTTCTAAATTTGCAGAATAGCTTGAATTTTGTAGCACTACATGTAAAGTACTTTGTCTATGCTCATTATAGTCTGATGAAGGTTATAATATACAGCAGCCGAAACGTCACAGGGGCGGATCTAGCTTTTTTCCAAGGGGGGGGGGGGGTTTGAGCCAACGACGATGCGGAGCATCGTCCACGAACCGCGAAGCGGCGA
>BQKZ01003368.1:33819-53537 GCA_036244855.1 Temnopleurus reevesii
CTATATTAAACGTCACAAGTACATGGGTCTATATTAAACGTCACAAGTACATGGGTCTATATTAAACGTCACAAGTACATGGGTCTATATTAAACGTCCCAAGTACATGGGTCTATATTAAACGTCACAAGTACATGGGTCAATATTAAACGTCACAAGTACATGGACCTATATTAAACGTCACAAGTACATGGACCTATATTAAGCGTCACACATACATGGGTCAATATTAAACGTCACAAGTACATGGACCTATATTAAACGTCACAAGTTTATTTATTTATTTATAAATACATATATAAATAAATAAATAAACGTCACAAGTACATGGACCTATATTAAACGTCGCATACAAATGGGCCTAAACGTCATGTACAATACATACACAGATATCAAACATATCCTCGACTTTGCTCTTTTCCAACCTGTTGACTGTCTAGGTTTTCCTCTTGATAAACTTATATACTTGTGAAGTTTTTTTTTCTATTGCCGGCCCAAAATCTTTCTTTTTTTTAATGTAATGCTATTTCGAGTTTATTGCTTCTAGTTCCTGTATTTTCAACTATTGTAACTTCTTAAAATATTTTCATGTGTACTCTGCCGTCTCTTTTATTTTTTTTTTAAATCTATTTCTCTTTATCTCTGATCATATGAATGTCTTGTAAATATCGTAATATGTCACTAATTTCTATGTAAATCATCATTTGTATTTTCAAAGTTAGTATGTGAGGGTTTGATTCTAATAAATACATAAATAAAGAAAAAATATCAAACATATCGCTAAAATAGTAACTTTATTTCCAGAAGATTTCTCTTAATTTTGTTTTGGTAATATCCTGTACGATCGGAATCATTTCATATTGTCCATAAAAATCCTTTCCACACAGCAATAACGCTTCACTTTCCAATGGGTACGTTACATTATACACAATCTCCAGTTACCTATTGGTTATATACATGTGTTTTGTAAAATATTGACCCTTTATTGAAAAGGTAATATTGCATCCTAAGGGCCCGGACACACCAAACACGGCACAGGATCACGGCACGATTTTTACGCGATATCTCCCTTGTGATTGGCCAATTTTTAAACATCCTTTGCGCGGAGGAGCGCGCTGACCAATAGCAACCAAGATATCGCGTAAAAACCGTACCGTGATGCCGTGCCGTGTTTGGTGTGCCCGGGCCTATAATAATAAGTGCAACGTTGCACCATTTTTCTTTGTGGTATAGATATGTGCTTGTATGGTTGGTTCTCGTTGTGTTGCATGAACCAGTAAAATGCTGTGTTGCGTGAAATTAAGCGGAAATTGAACATGGTTATATCAGTTGCTTTTTCTATAGTATGTCTCCCCAACGCATAAAGGGAGTGTTGTTCAAAAGATGCAACTGATTGCAAGTTGACGTTTATCGGAACGTGCCAATCAAGATCATTGTTTCATGCGCGTCTTGTTAAAAGCGCAATGATCATGCACGAATGAAAATGCACGTTACAATCTGCAACTGATTTGCAGTTGATTTGCGCATATATCGTTCTGAGCATGTTCAATGTTTTTATTTTCAAATGAAGACTTTGACTTTATATATAGTAGAGTTATTGGTATTTGTAGCGCTACGTGTATCGACTAGATCTTACTATCTTTGAACATACTTGTGGTGATTACGATAGTAAATATTATTGCCACATCTTCATCAACACCTAAACCATTTTCGGTGGGTCGAATGAAAACTTGGAATGTATGTATCAAATGGTGATAGACCTTCGTAGCAATTTATTTAAACTAGGTCTTTATAAATTTTGTACATTATCGTAATCATGGTAAATGGTTTTTTTTCACATTTTTATACCATATACGCAGATTTTTGTCAAATGAATGCTTGGAATATATGAATAGGCGGATTTACTAATATATGCAAATTTTATGCATACCTTCCACACAAAGGTGGTTTTTGACAACCCTAAAGCTTGCATCAGGCTTTCCGACATAGCAACATGTAATGTATGCAAACTGGATTCAAAGTATTGTAGTCTTAATGTTATCAAACGATTTTAGGAATATTTTATAACTACATTCAGTGGCAAGAAAAACACATAGATTTAAACATGAACTCCTTAAAATAGTTTGGAAATCTAAGTTTACGGATACATAGCATAAATATTGGAAATCTATATCCATATCGAGTCTTATCACTAAGAAGAGTGTTTTATTATCTTTAGAATGACACCTCATTTGTTTCAAGAGGTTATTTCACAGCTGAGTAACTCCCTTTGAAGTATGAAAAAGTATGGCCGTAAAAATTGCAAATCAATAGTTGATCTATTGTAGTCACGTTGCTAAACTATGGATTTAAATGGATACAAGCCGGTGAATGGATAAATTGATGAATGAAATAACGAATAATCAATGCTAATTAACTTGTAAAGATGTTTATTACAATGACTGGTAGCAATCTAAAAATTTCACCCGAAAAAGCTCATTTTTTAATTATTTCTCTCTTTAATTAATCGTTTCTTCCTGCTCTTGCATTAATTTTATCCATTCAAATCCACATTTTAATGGTGACAGTACAGTAAGTCAATTAAAACTTTTACAGTTTGTACTCCTATACCTTTGTTACTTTCATATGGAATTGCTTAGCCGTGTAATAATATCTGTATATAAATGAGATGTCATTCTTTAGGTAATAAATCACTCTTTTCTGTGATATTGCCCGAAATGGAAATAAATTTCCTATATTTTTGCTATGTGTCCGTAAACTTAGATTTCCAAACTTTTTTTGAGGAGTCTATAAGTAAACCCACCTATTTAATAGACGGTGAACGAATTTTGTAGCACTGTATTATAAACTCGATGTAAATAGTTGTGTACCATATTATTAACTCGTAACCATGGTAAATGTTATTGTCACAAGTTTATATACCATATACGCAGTTTTTTTTTTTGTCAAATGATTGCTTTGGAATGTATGAATTAGATGGTGAATTTGTAGCACTGTCTATAAACTCAATCTTAATAGCTGTGTACATTATTATTAACTGATAACCATAGTAAATGTTATTTTCACATTGTTATTGAAAGATGCAACGGGGGCTTATTGTCAAATTGATACTTGGAGTGTATGTATCAAATAGTGATGGAAGTATACATCGGTTGGGGATGATCAAATAGAATTAAGTTCAAAGCTGCTACCAATCTTTTAACTTTTGCATACTAGCTTGGACTCTGTAGCACTGTATATAAAGTACATCTTGATGCCTGTATACGAATATAGAGTTTATATTTCGGCTTTTCTTTCTATGTATTCAGCTGTCAGAAATAATCAGAGTACAATAGTCAAAATGTTACTTGCATACATTAACGCTGTGATAGGTTTTACAATCATTGTAGTTTGACCAACATAGCAACAACCACTGCATACTATCGACTTTTATTATTTTAAAATACCACTATTCTATTTTAGGTGAACAAATGGTGTATGATTGTGCCTTTCGTCAAAGAAGATTACATAAGATTTGAATTCATTACGACATCGGTTTATTAAAGATTTGAATTCATTACGACATCGGTTTATTAAAGATTTGAATACATTACGACATTGGGTTTATTAAAGATTTGAATAGATTACGAGAGTAGTTTATTATTGTTAGATATTTCCAATGACTGGTAGCGTTTTCATGAAAAAGATCTCTTGCAACTCTCAATGTGAATACAGAGAGTTTACTTGAAACGTTGTGTAAAAGAAGATAACATGTAAAGCAAGCATTTATTGAGCTATTGTAAATGATCTCGCGTGATAGGGTAATATAATAATCTTTGTAGAAAAGCAAATTGATTTAGCAATCTTTGTTTAGAAGTAGACTTACGTGAGTATGACATGATATAAATGTAAATAATATCTTAATGAAAACATGGGATTTGAATAATATGTATGTAACAAAATGTTTGTTAAAGGGGAACTACACTCAGACATTAAATTGCTATCATTAAATGAAGAAAAATTAGATGAACAATCTGTGAAAATTTGAGCAAAATCGGATCATCCATTAAAAAGTTATTAATTTTTAGAGTTTTGATTTACACTCCTCATGAGCTCTTTAAATTTGCAAACGTAGAGGCACAAAATGGCTGCCAACATGGAGAACTCTCCATTCGCTTTATACACAAAATTTCACATTTTCCTCTTTTTTCAGAAAAGTAGACAAAATTTAGTTTCTTTGGTTAAATATATTATAGCCACATCAGTTCTGCAGGCATTCTAGAAAGAACGGCGTTGATTCCTCATTTGAAATATGATATTGATCTATTTCAATAAATATATATACAAAGTGAATGAGGAGTTATCCATGTAAGACATCACAGATTATGCATATTAGCGATACGCATGCCAATTCAAGGATGTCCAGCACAGGTGGAAATGATAACTTTGAAAATTCATAACTTTTGAACGGATTATCCAATTTTGTTCAAATTTACACAGTTTGTTCATCTGATTTTTCTTCATTTACTGACAATACATTATTGTCTGGGTGTAAGACACTTATGATTAAAAAATACATGAACTTATCAATTACATGATTTATTTTGTTGCTGTTGTTATAATTTATGCTTAGTGTCATTCGTTCATTTGATATTTACGCAGAATGATGGGATTTTGTGTGGGTGTGCGTGTGTATGTGTGAGGTGTGTATGCATATGCCTGTGTGTGAGTGTGTGAGAGCGTGTGTTTATGGTTTTGTTAGTGTGTGTGAGCATGTGTAGTGTCAGGTGTTTATGCATGTGTTTGTATGTGTTTATTTATGATTACGTATGTGTGTATGTATGCGTGTAGTTATTTAAACGTGTGTGAGAGTGTGTCTACGTGTGTGTATGTATGTGTTAAGTTATGCGTTCGTGTGTGGGAGTCTGTGTATGCATGTGTGCATGTGTCTATTTCTGATTGTGAATGTATGCATGTATGTGTGCGTGTAGTTATGTAAGCGTGTGTGGGAGTGTGTGTATGTGTTTATTTATGATTGTGTATGTGTTTAAGTATGCGAGTAGTTATGTAAGCGTGCGTTTGAAATCGCCGCCAACCGCGGACCACAAGGTGCAAAAATACTGGGCTTTCGCATGCACAACGGGGATGTTATTGAGGCTGTTAAAACAATAGAACGGTCATGGCTGGTTAATTCTTTTTAGTTAACAGCCTCGATAACGTCCCCGTCGTGAATGCGAAAGCCCGGTAATACCTTTAAAGTGCGGACGTATCTGCAACGGGGGACCGTCCACAGTTGTAATTCGATATGAGAATGGTTCGTACATGTAGCGCTTTACAATAAAAGGCATCTGAAGAAGGATAGGGGGTACGTCCTAGGTTGGATGGTATTTTGTCAAATTAGAACGTCCACGCTTGCAAGTCCTCAATTATATGTTGGATCGTCAGGGATGTGTCCTCCGTCCATGGTTACGAATTTTAACGCTAACACACAGACACACACACACATGCACAGTATACATTTCACATATAAGCACACAAGCCTCACCACAAACGAACCCCTAGTAAAAGACACAAAATAATACAAAAGACAACAAACGTAGACGTTTGTTCGATTTCATTATAAGTTTGTTACATAGGAATTCGATATATTTCATACATTATTTCCCTACACCATTATCATCACATTATTGAATCCATATACCAATGCAACATTGCATCTTAAACTGATATTATAATAACAAGCATTATACAGGTACACATATCATATGCCATTTAATAGATCGACTTTGACAAAATTGTCGCTTCAATTCATAATACACAGAGAAGATTACCAAGACACGAGATTAAACCTTTCATCATTGTTAATATATCTTGTAGATTTTACAGTTGGTTATGAGTAAAAATAGACATGGAATCAAGTATAAACATAATGATATATGGCATAGGGTTACATCATATATCATATCACATATTGTATTGTGTACCACATCGTATGATGTCATATACCATTTCATATGATATTATATATCACATCACATAGGGATATATCACATGATACATGGCATCATATATCACATCACATATGGATATATGACATGATACATGGCATCATATATCACATCACATAGGGATATATCACATGATACATGGCATCATATATCACATCACATAGGGATATATGACATGATACATGGCATCATATATCACATCACATAGGGATATATGACATGATACATGGCATCATATATCACATCACATAGGGATATATCACATGATACATGGCATCATATATCACATCACATAGGGATATATCACATGATACATGGCATCATATATCACATCACATAGGGATATATGACATGATACATGGCATCATATATCACATCACATAGGGATATATGACATGATACATGGCATCATATATCACATCACATAGGGATATATCACATGATACATGGCATCATATATCACATCACATAGGGATATATCACATGATACATGGCATCATATATCACATCACATAGGGATATATGACATGATACATGGCATCATATATCACATCACATAGGGATATATGACATGATACATGGCATCATATATCACATCACATAGGGATATATCACATGATACATGGCATCATATATCACATCACATAGGGATATATCACATGATACATGGCATCATATATCACATCACATAGGGATATATGACATGATACATGGCATCATATATCACATCACATAGGGATATATGACATGATACATGGCATCATATATCACATCACATAGGGATATATCACATGATACATGGCATCATATATCACATCACATAGGGATATATCACATGATACATGGCATCATATATCACATCACATAGGGATATATGACATGATACATGGCATCATATATCACATCACATAGGGATATATGACATGATACATGGCATCATATATCACATCACATAGGGATATATCACATGATACATGGCATCATATATCACATCACATAGGGATATATCACATGATACATGGCATCATATATCACATCACATAGGGATATATGACATGATACATGGCATCATATATCACATCACATAGGGATATATGACATGATACATGGCATCATATATCACATCACATAGGGATATATCACATGATACATGGCATCATATATCACATCACATAGGGATATATCACATGATACATGGCATCATATATCACATCACATAGGGATATATGACATGATACATGGCATCATATATCACATCACATAGGGATATATGACATGATACATGGCATCATATATCACATCACATAGGGATATATCACATGATACATGGCATCATATATCACATCACATAGGGATATATCACATGATACATGGCATCATATATCACATCACATAGGGATATATGACATGATACATGGCATCATATATCACATCACATAGGGATATATGACATGATACATGGCATCATATATCACATCACATAGGGATATATCACATGATACATGGCATCATATATCACATCACATAGGGATATATCACATGATACATGGCATCATATATCACATCACATAGGGATATATGACATGATACATGGCATCATATATCACATCACATAGGGATATATGACATGATACATGGCATCATATATCACATCACATAGGGATATATCACATGATACATGGCATCATATATCACATCACATAGGGATATATCACATGATACATGGCATCATATATCACATCACATAGGGATATATGACATGATACATGGCATCATATATCACATCACATAGGGATATATGACATGATACATGGCATCATATATCACATCACATAGGGATATATCACATGATACATGGCATCATATATCACATCACATAGGGATATATCACATGATACATGGCATCATATATCACATCACATAGGGATATATGACATGATACATGGCATCATATATCACATCACATAGGGATATATGACATGATACATGGCATCATATATCACATCACATAGGGATATATCACATGATACATGGCATCATATATCACATCACATAGGGATATATCACATGATACATGGCATCATATATCACATCACATAGGGATATATGACATGATACATGGCATCATATATCACATCACATAGGGATATATGACATGATACATGGCATCATATATCACATCACATAGGGATATATCACATGATACATGGCATCATATATCACATCACATAGGGATATATCACATGATACATGGCATCATATATCACATCACATAGGGATATATGACATGATACATGGCATCATATATCACATCACATAGGGATATATGACATGATACATGGCATCATATATCACATCACATAGGGATATATCACATGATACATGGCATCATATATCACATCACATAGGGATATATCACATGATACATGGCATCATATATCACATCACATAGGGATATATGACATGATACATGGCATCATATATCACATCACATAGGGATATATGACATGATACATGGCATCATATATCACATCACATAGGGATATATCACATGATACATGGCATCATATATCACATCACATAGGGATATATCACATGATACATGGCATCATATATCACATCACATAGGGATATATGACATGATACATGGCATCATATATCACATCACATAGGGATATATGACATGATACATGGCATCATATATCACATCACATAGGGATATATCACATGATACATGGCATCATATATCACATCACATAGGGATATATCACATGATACATGGCATCATATATCACATCACATAGGGATATATGACATGATACATGGCATCATATATCACATCACATAGGGATATATGACATGATACATGGCATCATATATCACATCACATAGGGATATATCACATGATACATGGCATCATATATCACATCACATAGGGATATATCACATGATACATGGCATCATATATCACATCACATAGGGATATATGACATGATACATGGCATCATATATCACATCACATAGGGATATATGACATGATACATGGCATCATATATCACATCACATAGGGATATATCACATGATACATGGCATCATATATCACATCACATAGGGATATATCACATGATACATGGCATCATATATCACATCACATAGGGATATATGACATGATACATGGCATCATATATCACATCACATAGGGATATATGACATGATACATGGCATCATATATCACATCACATAGGGATATATCACATGATACATGGCATCATATATCACATCACATAGGGATATATCACATGATACATGGCATCATATATCACATCACATAGGGATATATGACATGATACATGGCATCATATATCACATCACATAGGGATATATGACATGATACATGGCATCATATATCACATCACATAGGGATATATCACATGATACATGGCATCATATATCACATCACATAGGGATATATCACATGATACATGGCATCATATATCACATCACATAGGGATATATGACATGATACATGGCATCATATATCACATCACATAGGGATATATGACATGATACATGGCATCATATATCACATCACATAGGGATATATCACATGATACATGGCATCATATATCACATCACATAGGGATATATCACATGATACATGGCATCATATATCACATCACATAGGGATATATGACATGATACATGGCATCATATATCACATCACATAGGGATATATGACATGATACATGGCATCATATATCACATCACATAGGGATATATCACATGATACATGGCATCATATATCACATCACATAGGGATATATCACATGATACATGGCATCATATATCACATCACATAGGGATATATGACATGATACATGGCATCATATATCATATCACATAGGGATATATCACATGATACATGGCATCATATATCACATCACATATTGTACCATAAACCTGTAACATAAAAGATGCAATTAAACTTACAACACCCATTGATCGGGAGTTTATGGCAAAATATATACCAACGAAATATGATCAATTGCAACATGAATTGTATTTCTTTGTAACATGCCCCATGTATGACATCTTATATCACATATGATATCATATATCACATTACATGATATAACATAGGGATGTATGTCGCATGATATATACTATAGGCATACATAAGATATATCACATGATTTTGTCATATATATCGTCCATGTTTTCAAGAAGTAATAGTGGCCATAGGGTATTATTAATACAAGAAGACAAGGGAAACCCAATACAGTCAAACCTCGTTACAATGAGCACCGATATAACACGCTCTAGTTACAACAAGGTAATTTTCCGGGTTCCTGCTCTTTGTATTTTATTGTATTTTGGCACAGACATAACAAGGTCTCAATATAAAGAGGTAATTTCTCTGGTCCCATCGACCTCATTACAATGAGGTTAGACTGTATACCAACAATTCAAAGGATAGCCCTATAGAAAGTATCATTGGTATGTTAATTCTATAGAAATATACATTTCAATGAAATTCTAATGGGTTCTGTGCAACATTACCCTCCAGCTATCGTCACTTCGAGAAAACACGGACGATAGGATATCTTAACAACCCATCTACACATGTACATCCGTTTAATGCAAATACCTATAAATAAACATAGGCAGCATGGGCGCTTAAAGCCCCGGTCACATAGGACCCCGGAAGCAACACGATTCACCCCGACACTTTGTTCTGGGGCAGTTAACTATGAATTAACAAAGAGTTGGGGTAAATCATGTTGCTCCTGGGGTCCTGTGTGACCGGGGCTTAACACTTGTGTGGCTGGGGTGAGTAAATGATAGCCAGCAAAAGGTTCATAAAAATAGTCATTATCTCTTATCAACGCATAATATCATATTTCTCTTGGAAAGGTTTTTTGAAAAGATGTTCTATGTATAACCAACAGGATTTAAAGTATTTTCGAAAAGTTAATAAACCCAATTTCAATGCTCCTTTGTAATGGTATTGAATTCGGTACCGGCTTGCCATTGTTGTGTCCGCACAGTTGAATACATGGTGTACTGCAGACCTATTGTCTGGGTTCTAGTTAACTTTTCGGAAATAGTTAATCAGAGATTTAGTGCGGTATGGTGTGTCATCCCGTAGGACTTTGGTGCCAAAATTGATTTTATGATGGATTTGGCTTGAATAGGGTCCAAATCAACCGAAAACGATGGGGTTCAAATTTTCCGACCCCTCGACCCCCTCGTTGGGGTCCACTTTGGCGCCATATTTACCTTATTAAAGCCAATGGAGGAAATAACGTGTTATCAATACTATTTCTAGGAATTATTGTGCCAATTTCCGTAAAAAAGCTATCCAAGATGTACAGCAGTGAATATATGATGATATTTTTTATCTGGAATAATTTTTCCTTTTACTAGATAGGGGCAGACTTAACAGAAAATTGAGCTGGNGTCATCAAAACATTCTCTATTTGGGTGGAATTTACCTGGGAAGGGTTGTGCATTTTTAAATAAGTACGTTTTACAGTCAAAGAGATACAAAATAAACATTTATGGACGTTTTAATGCTATTATATTGCTTTAAGACATGGCGCCCTCTATTGCTGAAATGATGCCTTCATTCAATGAAACCCTTGGAAAGGGGTATATCTAAAAACCAAGAATAATCATATAACTAGCATTTAGATTGTTGCTACATCCTATCACTGTTTAAATGGGATGTTTTAAAGACGCATTCATCATGTTTCTCCTAAAAAGACATGCAGAAAAACTCGAAAATTTATGTCTTTTGTGATAATTTGTCATTTTTAACAATTTTCTGTTAAAGTCTGCCCCTATCTAGTAAGTGAAAAAAAATTTCCAGATAAAAAAATATCATCATATATTCACTGCTGTACATCTTGGATAGCTTTTTACGAAAATTGGCACAATAATTCCTAGAGATAGTATTGATAACACGTTATTTTTTTCTCCATTGGCTTTAATAATGTAAATATGGCGCCAAAGTGGACCCCCACGAGGGGGTCGAGGGGTCGGAAAATTTGAACCCCATCATTTTTGGCTTATTTGGACCCTATTCAAGCCAAATCAATCAAAAAATCAATTTTGGCAACAAAGTCCTATGGGAGCTGTTTCATTGACACATCGTACCGCACTAATTCCTCTCATTAAACATAATTAGTAAATTTGAATTCAAGAGAGATCCAATGTTTTATCATTACATCATACTGTAATTGTAACCATTAGATTGTTTACTTCATGTGTTACACTTTGGGTTGGAAAATTTACAAGTACATTGAATATTTCAACTGCAAAATTATTCAATGTTTAACCCTTTCAGGATGAAAGGACACTCTTTGTATTTTGGTTCAATAACTTTTGATGCAGTGCTTTAAAAGTAAATCAGATGGATGAGCAGAAAGAGAATAAAATTCACACTAGATCTGACCATTTATTTTCTGCCACTGTTAGTCGCTGGATGCAGATAACTTTTAAGATTAAACTCATCCCTAAAATGGTCATGAATCCTTAATAAATTAGCAGACATCATTTGAAAAATCTTCATTTTACATGCAACTTAGCAAAAGTTTTGATGAAGAAGATTTGATATGGTAACATAACATTCTAAAAAGAAAATTTAACATTTTAGCGTTGCCAATTTAGGAAATGAATAGTAATTGATTTTAATGTGAAATAATTCCTGTTCTGAATGGGTTAAATAGCCAATCTGCATGTGTTTGAATGTTATCTTCCCCTTATGATATCCTATTGAACATGCAACATCTAAATTAACGCACCTGCATCAGTGTCATAAAGTATTTCAATTTTATCATAAAAATATCAGATTTAGAATTCCATAAATAGAATCATGGCATAGCATATATTACATATTCCTTACTTATCTCTTAAAAAGCAGCATTACAAAATTGGTGACCATGGGCAGATTGCTCGAAATGGTCTTAGCTTTCCTCTTCATGCTCAGGCATCTTAAGTTCTAGTTCAGATTCTAAACGATTTTTTGAGAGCGATATAACCTCCCGATCACTTTTCATCCTGTTGCTGCCAGACCGAAAGAGGGCGCGACTCCGAGAATTCACGGGCGGCGAAAACATTTCTCGGACCCGTTCTGCACGAAGATATGATCACGCCATCTACCGTCGTATTCGTATACCACGCACCGGGGCAGAGCAAAACATGAAACCGTTCAGAATTTGAACTACTTAAGTTTTTGTGCCACCCTCTTTACATAGTCGTATCGACGCTAATGTCTATGTTACAAGGATGGCACAAGAAGTCAAGACGACTTAGCATGAAGAGGATAGCTAAGACCATTTCGAGCAACCGGCCCATGGTTAACAGGTGTATTATTTTCATTTAACCCACTGAATGCTTAAGTCTGTGAAAATCACAGAATTTAGCATTCAGTGGGTTAAATGAACTTCCTAGTACAGGAACTTCCTAGTACGGTTCTCAATGGATTAATACATAAGATCATAGTTAGCCCTTCACCAAAGCTCCTGAAAAACAATATATTCCGGTCTTGAATAAGGAAATCATTATCAGCAAACATATCGTTCTTAAAGTCTTTCGTAACTTGGTGAAACAACGCCCTGGGTTGTGTTTCATAAAGCGGTGCGTAGATCTAGTTCTTAAAGTCTTTCGTAACTTGGTGAAACACCGCCCTGGGTTGTGTTTCATAAAGCGGTGCGTAGATCTAGTTCTTAAAGTCTTTCGTAATTTGGTGAAACACCGCCCTGGGGTGTGTTTCATGAAGCGATGTGTAGATCTAGTTCTTAAAGACTTTCGTAACTTGGTGAAACACCGCCCTGAGTTGTGTTTCATAAAGCGATGTGTAGATCTAGTTCTTAAAGACTTTCGTAACTTGGTGAAACACCGCCCTGGGTTGTGTTTCATAAAGCGATGCGTAGATCTAGTTCTTAAAGTCTTTCGTAACTTGGTGAAACACCGCCCTGGGTTGTGTTTCATAAAGCGATGCGTAGATCTAGTTCTTAAAGTCTTTCGTAACTTGGTGAAACACCGCCCTGGGTTGTGTTTCATAAAGCGATGCGTAGATCTAGTTCTTAAAGTCTTTCGTAACTTGGTGAAACACCGCCCTGGGTTGTGTTTCATAAAGCGATGCGTAGATCTAGTTCTTAAAGTCTTTCGTAACTTGGTGAAACACCGCCCTGGGTTGTGTTTCATAAAGCGATGCGTAGATCTAGTTCTTAAAGTCTTTCGTAACTTGGTGAAACACCGCCCTGGGTTGTGTTTCATAAAGCGATGCGTAGATCTAGTTCTTAAAGTCTTTCGTAACTTGGTGAAACACCGCCCTGGGTTGTGTTTCATAAAGCGGTGCGTAGATCTAGTTCTTAAAGTCTTTCGTAACTTGGTGAAACACCGCCCTGGGTTGTGTTTCATAAAGCGATGCGTAGATCTAGTTCTTAAAGTCTTTCGTAACTTGGTGAAACACCGCCCTGGGGTGTGTTTCATAAAGCGGTGCGTAGATCTCGTTCTTAAAGTCTTTCGTAACTTGGTGAAACACCGCCCTGGGTTGTGTTTCATAAAGCGGTGTGTAGATCTCGTTCTTAAAGTCTTTCGTAACTTGGTGAAACACCGCCCTGGGTTGTGTTTTATAAAGCGGTGCGTAGATCTAGTTCTTAAAGTCTTTCGTAACTTGGTAAAACACCGCCCTGGGGTGTGTTTCATGAAGCGGTGCGTAGATCTACACACGATTGTACGAACGACTGGTGATCCTTTCTTTGGCGCGATTTAGCGCCAGGAGTTATCATTGAGTGCGGAAAAGGATCACCATTCGTTCGTACAGTCATTCAAAGACCCAAACACAGCTTCATGAAACACAATTTTCCTAATGTGACTGAATAAGAGAATTATCAAGAATAGGAGAATTCAATCTCTAGCGAAATGGACAAAATATCATTTTTGTTCAACTTCATAATAAATCGAAGAAAAGAGATGGAGAGAAAGAGGGTAAAGGGAGATGAGGGGGGGGGGGGGTAGAGAGATGGGAGAGAGTAAGAGGGGGAGAGAGAGTAGGAGAGAGGTTGGGGAGATTGGAAGAGATAGAGGGGAGAGAAGGAGACAGGGGGGAGAGGGTGTGGAAGAAAGAAGGGGGAGTGAGTGAGGGAGAAAGGGGGAGAGAGAGGGGGAGGGTATGAAGGGGGACAGTGTAACAAAAACGTGAAATTGAAAAATTGATCAAAATGAACTCAGGAAGATGAAACGGGACGTGATTGAAAAAGGGTGTAAAGTGTGAGTTATCAGAGATGGAGAGAGAACGGAGGAAGAGAGATGAAAGTGGAATAGGGGCACCGTAACCAAAAAAAAAAATCCATTCGAAATCAGATTGAGAAATAAACTTACAAAAAAAGATAACAGGGAGACCGAGAGAACAAAAGAATTGAAGAAATGCATCCGGTAAATTGATATCGTTTAAAAAAGAACCGGCCACCACAACATCACCCTTTTTCCTCTTTTCTTTGCAAATAATTCTCCACAAACTTTAGGTTCAAATTTTTCATCATTTAATATGTTTTATGTTGTTAATATGTTATAGGTATACCTTCGGGCTGTAAACATATCACGCTTTAATTATTACACCGTAGTACTTCTATATCGCATGTAGTTTAAGTTCCGTTGCATACCTATGTATGACATTACTATTATTACATGTATTATTAGTTTGTCTGATGTCTTCATATAAATGACGTGCAGTGTGATATAGAAACCAATGAATTCAATTCAATTCATTTCAAAAGGAGAAAGAGATGAAAAAAAAAATGTGTTACGCTGTGAATGCACCCATGCTTAGATCATACGAATGACACAATGAATGTCATATTTATACTCCACCAATCATGACTACCAAACTTTTTGATTTGTGCATCGACCGTTCAACCTATTCAATGTTGACGTAAATCATGAAATCCCGATGAGTGTTTTGATGCTATTAACTTCCCTTTTGCTCAAAGCAGACTTTGCATATTATCAACGACTGAATTAGGAGAAGCAGGACACTGCAAGATTATCAGAGTTTTGGTGAGTATTGTTTTGTCTTCATTCTTTACATTACAATGGCACTACATCACACTAGTTACTTTTTGAGGGGTAAATGTCTCCCTTCATTACATTACAATGTCACTACATCACACTAGTTACTTTTTGAGGGGTCTATGTCTCCCTTCATTACATTACAATGTCACTACATCACACCTGTTACTTTTTGAGGGGTCTATAGGCCCCAGCACACCAAACACAGCACGGTTTTTACGCAGTATCTTGGTTGTCAGATTCAATGATTAAAACTATGACTGTGCTTCTAACATTATTAAGGGGAACTTCACCCAGACATCAGATTCAATGATTAAAACTAGGACTGTGCTTCTAACATTATTAAGGGGAACATCACCCAGACATCAGATTCAATGATTAAAACTAGGACTGTGCTTCTAACATTATTACGGGGAACATCACCCAGACATCAGATTCAATGATTAAAACTATGACTGTGCTTCTAACATTATTAAGGGGAACTTCACCCAGACATCAGATTCAATGATTAAAACTAGGACTGTGCTTCTAACATTATTAAGGGGAACATCACCCAGACATCAGATTCAATGATTAAAACTAGGACTGTGCTTCTAACATTATTACGGGGAACATCACCCAGACATCAGATTCAATGATTGAAACTATGACTGTGCTTCTAACATTATTAAGAGGAACATCACCCATACATCAGATTCAATGATTAAAACTATGACTGTGCTTCTAACATTATTACGGGGAACTTCACTCATACATCAGAGTGCTAAAAATAATTAGGGAAAAATAAGATGAAAAATCGGAAAAAATTCGAGCAAAATCAGATTATCAGTTTAAAAGTTATGAATTTTCATAATTTTCACTACCACCTGTGATGAACATCGCTGAACTGTAAGCTTTGGCAAAATCTGTGATGACATACATGGAGAACTCCTCAATCACTTTATACATGAATTTATACCAAAAAAAATGAATCAATATCACATTTCAAAGGAGGAATCTTCCCCCATTCTTTTTGAAATGCTTTTAGAATTAATGTGGCTATATTATACTTAACCAAAAGGACAAAACTTTGGCAATTTTTCTTAAGAAAAAAAATAGTAAAAGGTGAAATTTTGCGAACAAAGTGAATGGATAGTTTTCCATGTTATCAACTATTTTGTGCCAACTCAAGGAGCCTGTGAGAGATGTAACTATAGACTTTGAAAATCTTTAACTTTTGAACAAATCGTTTCATTTCGCCCAAAATTTCAAAGTTTGATCATCATTCTATTCTCGGTTCATTGCAAGAACTCTAACGTCTGGGGCTAATTCCCCTTTAAGAACAAATTTTTCACTCTCTGCAATGATTAACATTTTTTAAATTCAATATAAAAATCTTAATTGATGTTTTAATCTATTTTTTTAACTTCGAAACTAAATGACATAGTGATTATTGTTATTATTATTATTATTGTTATTATTATTATTATTATTAGTATTATCTTTATTTGTATTATTATTATTATTATAACTATCATTAATACTATTATTATCACTATCATTATTATTATTATATAAACATAGGGGGGGGGAGAGAGTGGGACAGAGGTTCGGGAGATTGGAAGAGAGAGGGAAAGAGAGGGAGAGAGAGGGGTAAATGGAGGGGGGAGAGAGAGAGGGTAGAGAGGGAAGGAAGGAGGGGGAAAGGGAAGGAAGAGAGAAAGGGGAGAGAAAAAGAGTGGGACAGAGGTTGAGGAGATTGGAAGAGATAGGGGAGAGAGAGTAGAGAGAGGAGAGAGAGAGAGGGGAGAAAGAAGGGGGAGTGAGGGAGAGAGAAGGGTATGAAGGAGGGCAGTGTAACAGAAACCTGGAAAATGGATGAACATTAAATCAGGAAGAGAGGCTGAGAAGTGGGAGGGTATGAAGGAGGGTGGTAAAGAGAGAGACGGTGGAGAGATGGAGGAGAGAGACAAGGGAGGGAGAAGGAAGAGAGAGACGGGGAGAGAGAGTGGGAGGGAGTTTGGGGAGATTGGAAGAGAGAGGGGGAGAGAAGGGGAGAGAGAGCAAATAGAGAGAGGGGAAAGAAAGAGAGGGACGGGGGAAGAGGGAGAGAGATGGAAAGAGCGAAAGGATGAAGGGAGGGAGAGATAGAGGGATATGGTGTGAGAGGGAAAAGAGAGAGAGGGGGAGATGGAAGAGAGAGGGGGAGGGAGAGGGGTGGGGAGAGAGGGAGAGTGTAGAGTGAGAGGGGGCGGTAGAGAGAGAGTGAGTGTGTGTGTAGAGAGAGAGGGAAGGGGAGGGAGAGGTGAGAGAGAGGGGGAGAGAGAGTGGAGAGAGAGGGGGAGAGAGATGGGAGAGAGAGAGGGAGAGAGAGATAGGGAGGGGGAGAGGGGGGAAGAGGGGTGGTAAAGAGAGACAGTGAAGAAAGACGGGAAAGATAGGGAAGAGAGAGAGGGAGAGAGAGGGAGTAGAGGTTGGGGATATTGGAAGAGAGAGGGGGAGCGAGAAGGGAGAGAGAGAGAGGAGAGAGAGGGAGGGGGAGTGAGGNGGGGGGAGAAGGGGAATTCAGGGAGAGATAGAGGGGGAAGGGTATGAAGGAGAGCAGTGTAACCGAAACCTATAATTAGAAAATGAATCAAAATTAAATCAGAAAGTGGAAAGGGGACGTGATTGAAAAGGGGTGTGAAGTGTGAGTTCTCAGAGATGGAGAGAGAACGGAGGAACAGAGATGAAAGTGGAATAGGGGCACCGTGGCAAGAAAATTACATTCGAAATCAGATTAAAAAAAACTGCAAATAAGATAAGAGAGAGAGAGAGACCGAGAGAAACGAAAGAAATGAAGACATGCATCATGTAAATTGATATCGTTTAAAAAAAGAACCGGCCACCACAACATCACCCTTTTTCCTCTTTTCTTTGCAAATAATTCTCCCAATAATTTAGGTTCAATGTTTGTCATTATATATGTTTTATGTTGTTAATATGTTATAGGTATACCTTCGGGCTGTAAACATATCACGCTTTAATTATTACACCGTAGTACTTCTATATCTCCTGTAGTTTAAGTTCTGTTGCATACCCTTGTATGACATTACTATTAGTACATGTATTATTAGTTTGTCTGATGTCTTCTTCTGAATGATGTGTAATGTGATACAGAAACCAATGAATTCAATTCATTTCATTTCAAGAGGAGAAAGAGATGAAAAATAAAATGTGTTAGCTGTGAATGCATCCATGCTTTGATCAAACAAATGATACAATGAATGTCATATTTATACTCCACCAATCATGACTACCAAACTTTTTGATTTGTGCATCGACCATTTCAACCTATTCAATGTTGACGTAAATCGTAAAATCCCGATTAGTTTTTTGATGCTATCAACTTCCCTTTTGCTCAAAACAGACTGCGAATATTATCAACGACTGAATATTAGAAGCTAGAACACTGCAAACTACAAAGAATACAAGATTATCAGAGTTTTGGGGAGTATTGTTTTGTCTTCCTTCATTACATTACAATGTCACTACATCACACTAGTTACTTTTGGAGGGGTCTATGTCTCCCTTCATTACATTACAATGGCACTATATCATACCAGTTACTTTTTGAGGGGTCTATGTCTCAATTCATTACATTACAATGTCACTACATCACACTACTTACTTTGT
>BQKZ01003369.1:0-18327 GCA_036244855.1 Temnopleurus reevesii
TAAGAGACTGTTACCTCTCTCTGCCAATAGACATAAAATAAAGGACAGAAAAATAAGATGTCCCCAGTTTTGAAAGTCAACGCAACAAAACTATCATCAACTCTATTGTACGTTGGGTCTTTCTGTAATCTGCTGTTCCACTCTTTAAAGTTATCAGTAATTGATATATCGCACGCAACCATTCAGGCTTGAGTAGGTCACGTGATCACTTATCAAAATGTCAGCTTGTGTTTTCAAAGGACCTGGATGTTAATTACTTTGACGCAATGTCTGTAGGCCCAAAGGTAGACAGTGGACCTTTCGTATGGAAAAGTCATTGCCTATGCCAGTATGTTAATGCCGACTCATACATTAATTTTGCGATTTTATCCTGCGTACGTCGGCCCAGTGCGTTTTTAAATTAAAAAACGCTCCCCGAGCGTAATACAATCTGACAGTATACGTTGATCAGACGGCGGGCTGACGTTCGATATGTGCTCAAGGGGCGTACGCCAAACACCAGTCCACCGAATGACATGGGTCATTGTGTGTGCAGGGAGCATTTTTTTTTTATTTATAAAAATGCTGGGCAGACGCAGGCTGATTACGCAAAAGGGGTGAGTCGGGCTTTAGGAAGACAAATCACCCACCAAAGGAAAAATTAAACGTAGAAAATTGTTTAAATATTTCAATGGTCCTTTGATCGTCCGAACTTAAATTTAATGTCCTTACCTCGGCAATAATTGAAACGAGTATTTTTTAACTGGGGTATTCTTAAAAGGTAGGGCTATTCATAATCAACATGAAAATACAATGTTACATAACTGACACTGGCACTGGCCAATAATACAATAAAACACCAATGATGAAATTAACATCAGTATTAGGGAAAAACATTGCGTTCGTTTTTCGGTCGGTTTGTTTCCTAGCCTTATTTCACTCTCACATGATCTACTAGAGTATATAGTGACTGAGAAGAGTATTCAAGATAACCCCTAAATTAATCGGCTTTGCGACAAATTCACTGATTAGTTCGAGTGAACTGGTTAATTCTATTTCATCTCCAAGTCTATGAATCGAAGGCTAGATATGTTGCTTGTTTGAGAGGAATCCTTGGTACAGCTACGCCTGTCATTCCTCTTTTTCTTGTCCTTCTCTCCACCTCTGCCCTTCTCTATATCACTATTCATACCGTTTGATAGATGCATCTCCGTACTCCACCATTTCTTTATTTGTTACTTTTATCCTTATTTAACTATTCCTTATCCTTTATAAGCACTATCATTATTTTCTTTAGTGTAACCTTAAACCGGGGGTGTGCGTATCAAAAGCCTTGCTTTTTCCAGCACACCCCTCTATTTCAAATTCATAATTGCTTTGTCGTTTAATTCAACCCTTTATTTGTAAAGAATTATCCTGTAAATATCTATATGCGATTTTCCCTTGTTATTTTGTTTCAATTTATGTCTGCTCAATATTGTTCACATTTATTTTTTGTAACATTGTATGTTTTTTAAATGGAAAATAAATAAATCAAATCAAATCATATCAAATCAACATGACAACTTGCGACCCCTTTTTAGAATATAAGCTGAACCCATGGCAGAATGATTTATTGGTGCAAGACTCAACCTCTCCCTCTCTCTCTCTCTCTTTTTCTGTTTCATTTCGGGTGTCGAAAGCAATCCATTCTTTGAATATTATTTTTCCAAGCAAAGTACTATTCAAACCAAGAATACCATTATACTTTTCTTTGGGATAAAGAATGACTCGTGATATAGTCATTATATACCAGGGGCCTGTAACATAAAAGAAGTCATTAAACTTACGATGAATATTAATGGCAATTCTATTTTTTTTTTTTAGATATTTGATGGCAATTCTATGTTTTGTTAAAACGTGTATCATTTTCAATTGATCGTATCTCTTTTCTGTTAGAAACCCTGTACTGCACAGTTTAAGGTGACATGCTTCTCTTGTATAAGATCATGGTTGTCAAGTTTACGTCACTGTCTAGGTCTACAGGATGGTGGCTAGTCTCATCCAAATGGATGTGGTTACCTTTGTAATATCATTTGTTTGCATTATCATTAGTAAAACATCTTCGAACGCGTTAGAGCTAGGGTCTATGAAATGAAAATTCATTTAAACTCGTTCTTCATCAATTTGAATTACATGTTTGTATGTGTCAAGTGTACATGGCAGAACTTTGAATGATGCTCAGTAAATTACAGAGGAAAGACGCTAAACTGACGCTCACATGTGTTACGTAGAAGGCCATCGGAATACCTTGTCATACGTCGGTCAATTGTCTCCCTCTTTACTTCTGCGTGCACCGACCATCTTCCAAATGTCATGAAAGTTGACTACAAACAAATTACCCAAAAAAATCAGACGACTCAATTCTCATCTGTGCAAACACCACAGCACGGGCCAAACGGATTTGTCAAATAAATTGGCGGCAACCTGTTGAACTCATGAAATATCTTTCTTTTTTTAGCGGACCCTCAAATTCATCTAACTCTGTAAAAAGTAAAAGGAGAATACACGAAATCTAGTCATGCTAGTATAATCATCATTATCTTTAATGCAAACTTTATCATCCTCAATGTCATCGCTCGTTGTTTGTATAATTATAATCATTTTGTCACATTCTGTTGAGTGAAAATAAATGAATTTACCTGTATTGAATCTTGTCTCCCCAAACTTTGTTCGAAATTGTTTAATGCCAATAACCTCTATGAAATCTATATCTATATCACTCTGGTATTTAAATAGGTTATTATATCAGATGGGTCATTGTATGGGATGCGTTTATCAACTATGTTATGATACAATATAGAAATGTGATATGAGCTGTGGACTGATGTCTCGTTATCTCTTGATCTCTTTCAATAAGATCAAGTTTTCTTCATCTCATACCACCTCTTGATTTCTCTACTTAAAGGCCCAGTCATGTAGAGAGTGTATTAACATTTCTATAATATCTGTTAATTCTATTTCAAACTACAATCAGAAGATTTTCATCGATATAGTTACTTCATAATCATGTCTGCCAAGTGCCATTTACAGAATCAATTTCAGTAATGCATGGGTGTACACCAATAATGTTGGCTGTCAAAATTGCGCCAAAATGGGCCTGATTCGATAAAGAAAAAACTCTTTGGAAAAGCATTCTTATTCAGTTAAAATTCTCTTAACCATCGATCAATGATTTATTTTGTTATTTTGCCAGAATTGTTGATTGGATGAGTGGATTTACGCGGGAAAAATATCATCATTAATTGCAAACAAAAAAATAATAATAGGTATGCAGTATGCATGTTATGCTATCTGATTTGGAATGAATTTGGCCTAGCTTTTTTAACACTGTGCAAAAGCATGAAACTATTCTGGGTGATGGTTAAATGAGCGTGAAGATGGTTCTAATAATATTATCAACTGAAGGGGGTCAACTAATCTGGGAGTGCGACTGCCATGTGGGAAAGCGGGACAACAACGTACGTTAGTAAAAATCTTGGCCGTCTTGAAAGAGACTGTATATCGCTGCTGATGATGATCCCGAATGTGTGGTATGTCATTACAAGAAAGGTTAGATGTCACATTGGCCAGGGGCAGCGAACTGCAGGCCTATGCAGACTATGATACAGAAAGATAATGAGACATGCTTGAGAAAGGATTGACATCATCTGCCAATCAGACAATGTACAAAGTAGTTGCACCATAACCTAGCACATATCTCTGCGCTTTACAACGTCATACTATCATTCTGATGATGCATTATCCAATTTAGTTCATTATATACTAATAACTGAAAAAATTTATATAAATGAACAATCCGCTAAGTTGAGGCTGCAAGCAAATATCGAGACTACAGACGTATGAGGATTAACTAAATAAGCGAATAAAACTGCGAAAAATTAAGAGCTATAATTATACAACAACTATGCATGGATAACAATCAATCGAAATTTTAAGAATAATACTGCCCGCCAAAGAATCGGTTAACAAACACAACAACATCTACAACTAAACACTCACACGCACACGCACACACACATACATACATACACAAACACATACGCAATCACACACAAACACGCACACATATACACACACAAACTCTCTCAATAATAATTTGTTCCATATACCAAGTTTCATCTTATCTAGATCTACAAGTTCTCTCTTTTCCCCTGAAATTCGAAACTCTCTCTCACACACATACACACACAAACACGTAAAGAAACAATAATACCTATATAAACGACAGTCTCCCTTCCTCTACATTCATATTTTCTTGATCCCTTTTACAAATTTACCTACGAAGGATTTTAAGTATTTCATATCTTACGTAGATTTAATGTCTGAATTTAGATTACCCCTTTCTCTCTTCATTCCTGCCATTTCTGAAACTAGAACACGCGAATTACGTTTTAGTGCATGTATGCCATGCAGGCTAATCCATAAAGGCACACACTAACACCCACCACATTCATACGCACACGCACATACGCACGCACAAACACACATACACACCGTAATTCATTTAGTCAAGCAGTAGCCAGCCTCTCCCATGCACACGAAAACACACACATTATCACCTATACACATTTCTTGGTTCCTTCTTGGTTTGTCCTAATTAAGTACATTAGTATTTTCACATCTTATGTAGATGGATGTGTTTGAATTATAGGCAATCCCTTTCTCTCTATTCCTGGCATTTCTGAAACCATAAAAATTATAGAGCACACGAATCACACTAAGTGCATGGTTGATTCACTCTTATCTACAAAGGTACGAACACACTACCACACACACACACACGCACATACACTTATGCACACACACAAACCTAACCTAAACACACAAACAGTTTCCCCTCTGATGATAATAATAATAATAATAAGGATAATAACAATACATTCATAATTTCTTGATCTGTTCTAGATTTTTTCCTAATGCCCTGAAGGAACTGAAAGTAACATCTTCTACTAAGGCTTTCTCTTTTATTTGCATTATATGGTGTATAGATTTTGACACTTTTGTTAGAAGAAGTATTCAACAAGTCATGGAATTTGTTCAATTTAAAGAAGGGGAAAACAATTTTGCGAGAAGCCATTGACTAATGTGCAAGTCGAGACATTGCAATTTTCTACCTTTGTCTGTTCTTTGGTAGCGAAGGCATAACTCAATTAAGAATTGTTCTACCCTACATACTTTACAAACCGTGTATGACACTTTAATTTCAACACTAAATATTTGTGGTTTTTTTTTACATTTAAGGAAAAATAAGAAACATACGACAGGTGAATCAATGGAAAACGAACGTAATTTTGCTATGTTGCAATATTTGTGACATGGGAGGGTAGCTTTCACTGACGGGGTGACTTGGGTATGGTCTTCCCCTCTTCCATGCGAGTTATGCAAAGGTGCAGTTCATTTCTAAAGTTCGTTGTCATAAATTATGGTGATTGAATGTGAGCTCGATCACGTTCTGAGTGACGTCAAAGTTTTTGGACAGTAAACAAAATGACCGTAATAATTCACAGACACGTAGTCAAGTTTCTTCCGTCTGCGAAGAATATTTAAGGGACCGCAACTGGAGGGGGTGTTTGACGGCCACAGCCCCCTTTTTCAGTAGCGGCGTGCAACCCTATGGCAGTGTGTAAAATTGTTATACACCATACATCCACTTTTAAAACGTTTCGCCGTTCTTGATATTATAAAGAACCTCTTGAATGATTTCATCAGATGCAAATACATGTACTTTCACCAATATGCATAGCGTGTGTTATCGATAAATGCAGTTATGTCATTTACATGTTTTTATCTCTAGAGTAACTAGTAATATTTGGTGTATTTCTACTACAAAAAAATTTTGTATCAGTCATTGCAATTAAAAGTATGTATCATTCTCATTTAGCAAATTATATAAGTACGGAAACACAATTCATTTTTATCAGCTCCTATGTTGTTTAAGCAAACTGCTGTTTGTGTCAGCTTGGTCCGACCTGGATGTGGATAAACATTAAACCAAGGCGCTGTGGTGTAGTGGTCATGACTCTCACCTTTCAACTAGAGGGTCGTAGGTTCGAGTCCCACCCAGGGCGTTATTTTCCTTCAGCAAGAAATTCATCCACATTGTGCTGCATTCAACCCAGGTGAGGTAAATGGGTACCTGGCAGGAATATTTATTCCTTGAAGCGCCAAGTGCGCTGCATGGTGGCTGCCGGGCTAAAGCCAGGGTAATAATGCTGCAATTGTAGAGCGCTTAGGGAATTTTCATGAAGAGTTGATAAGCGCTATATAAAAGCCGTTCATTATTATTATATTTACATCAGGTATGAAACTCATATACAGACAATGGGATGAGGGACAATGAAACAAGTGCATATAAAGGTTGCGATGTAAAATTTAAGTGAAATATTGTTTAATGATAATGAAAACAAATTTAATACAAGTGTTACTAAACACTCTGCTTCATTATCATCCGACGATGTATTTGGCACATCTCTGCATTCAAGGAATTTATTCCTGCCCGTACCCCTTCACATCACCTCAATCGAGTGCGACACAATGTAGATGAATTTCTTGCAGAAGGAATTTAATCAAGGACACGAACCGGGACCCTCTGGTTAAACCACTACACAACGACACTAATCACGAAGAGATGATTGCAAAAATATCACTAAGCTGTGATCATATTCTACTGAAATGTACTTCATTAAATATCAATTGAATTAGCGATATATTTACTTCATAACTTCTTTGCCTTCGAGCAAGCTATCTTTAGGGCACACTCATAGAAAAATATATTCTACATGGATACTTCTTTTCTCGAGAGAAAAGTAACCAGAATCTGATTATTCTTGCTAGGAAGCTCTCTTTCTATTTACTCCCACATTCATGAAAAATTCCTTCCCATTTCGACCGATGGTGCCCTCATGTTAAAGAGGATAGCATCCCAAGTCACCATCATCTGGCATATATGCACACCCCCATCTTACGCGTTGGAGGTGCATGATATCCACCCACCTACAATCATTGACCGGGATTGATTGACCGATGGATTGAGTGATTAGTTGATTGCTTGTTTTGACCCAAATATTGAATAGTCACTGTGAGCTGGGACAAAAAACAACTTCCATTTAACCTCTCACAATAAATTGCTGAACATGAGAAAATTTTCCTCTTATTCTGCAGAAAAATGTTGAACAAGAATCACACCTGGTACCTGCCAGAGGATTCTTTGTGATCTTGAATCAAGTTGTTTACTTTGTCCCAGTCTCTCTCCTATATACTCACAATGAATACATACATTCTATATAAAGCGCACGTAACTTCTCTGCAGAGTGCTCAATGTGCTTTTATAATTATTATCCTGGCTTCAGCAGTCGTTATACCGGCGCTTCCGGGCGCCAAGGCATTTCAAGTAATAAATATACCTGCCTGGTACCCATTTACCTCACCTGGGTCGAGTGCGGCACAGTGTGAATGAATTTCTTGCCGAAGGAAATTAACGTCATGGATGGGACTTGAACTGCGACCTTCTCGTTGAAATGCGAGAGTAATGTTCACTACACCATGACACTGAAGAAGGGCGGTAAGCTAATGCAAAGAACGTCCCGATCTATTACCATACAAATCCGCGCAAATATGAATTTTTATAGTTAAATTAAATACTTGATTAACTATAAGGGCCGCCGCGGAGTGTCGTCGTGTCGTGCATAATGGTTCTGACTCTCAAATTTAAACCAGATAGAGTCAGGTTTCAAACCCCAATCCATGGCGTAAATTTAATTCCACAAGGAATTCATCCACATTGTGCTGCACTCAACCCAGGTTACATGAATGATGGTAAAAACGCAAAGGTGTGAGTCGGCCTTTACTGGGCTATAGTGTAACGTTCCACGTCGGGAGACCGTGTCTGTGGGGTGCCTCGGACCCAACCCTCCTATGAACTCGTGACATCTATGGTATGTTGTTCTATGGGTCTCCGCTGGGGCCTTTCTTAGAACTGCCACTCATTAATAACACCCGTCGAGGGGTCTACCCTGAGGAAGCAGCGAAGAGATTGATGGGCTAGGGAGGGTCGGTCTGCGTAAAGAGCTCAAGACATCTAATTGAATTTTATCAGAGCTCCATAACTAATAGGTCAATGTTTTGTGTATGTGGTATGTGAGTATACGTATGTATTTACGTATGTACTTGTCTGTATATGTCACTGTGCGTGCGTATGCGTAAATGTACGTGTTTCCGGAGCTATTACGTGGGTGCGTGTGTGTGAGTTATGTGTGTGTGTGTTTGTTGTGTTTGGGGGCTTTGAGTGTGCGTTTGTACTCGTGTGTGTACGCATGTACGCTTATGCATTTAGGTGTGCGTTCGTGTGCCATTTTGCGTATGTGCGTTTTATTCGTATACATGTACATATATGTTTGTGTGTGTATGGGTGCGTGTCTGTGTGTGGTGAATATATAGGTTTTTAAGGAAGAAAACATCGAAGAGATTAATTAAGAATATACAATCGAGGGAGATAGAGAGAGAGAGAGAGAGAGAGAGAGAGAGAGAGAGAGAGAGAGAGAGAGAGAGAGAGAGAGAGAGAGAGAGAGAGAGAGAGAGAGAGAGAGCGAGAGAAGAGGTGAAGCGAGTCAGAGACGAGAACCTTACCACACATCATATAGCAAAATGTGCGCCTGAACAGTAATTAAAACAAAAAAAGTGTTAGTGCGATATGTTCATTTTCAAAAAGTGGTAGCTTTAGCGTCGGAACTCACGTCGTAATGATCCCTTCGTTCGAAGGAAATCGCTCTACCGACTGAGCTGATCGCTGCTTTTGACCGATTTCGACTGATGGACTCAATTTTCACAAGTCATTAAGCATATGCTCCCTATCCGCAAACGTTGGCAGCGTATTTTCTTTAGTAAAATGTCAGAGTATATATGCTCGAGGTTATTGAAAGTTCTGGTGGTCTAATATCCATCGGTTAATAAAATCGAGAGAACAGTTTAAAATACAGCAAGTAGGTCTTTCTTAACCCTTCATGGCGTCGGTTTCAACTCCACAACCGCCTGATTTTTAACATTTTGTCAAATATTGGACCTCAATGGAAAATGTTCACTTCGGCAACCGAACAAATAAATTTGCACAGTGTTGCATTATTTTTGCACTTCTTTTATAAGTTTATAAAAGAAGTTCATACCAAAGACTTATAAAAATTGGACCATCTGCCTTCTTGCCATGCAGGCACTCGGCATTTAAGAAAGGAGAAGGGTAATAATAGCTCTATGTTATGCAGGGCCCGCTGGAAGAGCAGCTAGCTTACAGCTGAATGTGGATACCCTGGGTAAATGAGATATTATTATTATGATACATCAATTGGGGTCAATCGGTTGTGACAATACACAAATCAAGCTAAGGGTTTGGAGTGCGATGGAATACTGAAAGATGCTGGTGCGGCACAAATGAAACAGCGCAAGTTTTTTTTGTGTGTCTTTGGTGTTTTTTTTTTTTTTTGGGGGGGGGGGGTTACACTTGACCGCGCTATTGGGTTTATACCTGAGGTTAAAGAGAATCATCAGATTCTGTATACGGATTCTTCCTCTGTACATATTATGATCTGAGCAAAAAATGACGTATTACCATCTTCTTTTCTCCTTTGTTCGGGGGGGGGGGGGAACAGTAGATGGTAAAGTAGCATCGTTCGGGTCACACAGCACGAGACTGAAATGAACGCGTGCAGGTAAAGCAGTACAGATTGCATATCCTTATCTTATGAGTGTGTACCGATAGGGGCCAATCGGCTGTGACAATAAACAAATCAATGCCAGGGATTTTAGAGGCGCGAAGAAATTTTGAAAGATGTTGCCGGTGCGCAGTGACAGTGCATGTTCCTTACACCGGACAGAGTTATAATATTAACACTTAAAGTTAAAGGGGTTCACCAGATCTGGTATAGCTCTATTCTCTATGCAACAAAACATGCACGCACCAGATTTGAACATACGGGGGTTCGACAACATTCAAATACACTACATTTCATCGTCGCCACCCCCTCCCCATTTGGCCCCCGAGGAGCTGATCAGCAATAAAGTCGTAAGTGTAATTTTCGCTCCTAACCGCAAATTATTCTCCCAAACCGCCAAATTGGTGCAAGTGTTTACCTAAATTTTATGCCCCCCCCCCCGCCCCTAACTCTGAATCAAGAGCGCTTGCAAATTATTTTGTTTCACGATGATGGACATGATCTTTTGAATTTTTCCATTTTCGATATAACGGCGATCTAAAGTAGATGGTAAACTGTCATTATCATCCAGTAGCCTAGTTTGCGAGTTTACCTATAAGGATGAGGTTATGATTTTCTTAAATGATTTTCGTTAAAATGTGCTGCACTCAACCCAAGTGAGGTGAATGGGTACCAGTGGTAGGAGTATATTCCTTGAAGTTAATAATAAAGGAAGAAAGGGTTTCCACCCCTCATAGTTTGTGCATGTGCTGAAACGTCAGATCATGAATATCATTCATTAAGATCCATGCGGATTTCTCTCCAATGGATCTATTGCTGTTATTGTTGTTGTTGGAGTTGAATTATGCTCGCATATCAATCGAATCATTACAATTCAATTCATTCCCATAAGCAAAATTGCCGTTAGGCCTACCAAACAATTTTCTTAAAACTATAGAAAAGTGAGGGCTATAGGGAAATCTAATTATGGAATGATATTCCTCATATTCAAAGAGTATCTATATACCAGTTCGGTAACTTCAATTCAATTCTATATAAGTTTAGTTTTAGTTATCAGATAAAAGTATGATATTTACTTGTGCTGTTTTCAATTTTCTGATGAAAAAAACAACAACAATCTCATGAATGCAAAGTGCTCTACATTGTAATTAATAATGAATTGTTCAATCTATAAAAAAAAAAAAAAAACATTAAGTGAAACCATATGCAACTTAAATTAGAAATAATGAATAGTTATCATACTAAACTCACCTTTAAGAACGAATCCTGTGTGAAATATGACCACAAATGTTAATCCAGTCTACAATCCAAAGCAACTTCTACAAAAGAAGAAGTAGGAGGAGGAGGAAAGGGGTTGACTAAGATCTTCCAACGCGTTTGAAGTCACCCTTCATCCCACGTACACACGCATCTATGATAACAAAATAGTCCGGTACCAGTTCAAAGTTTCACAACTTTGCCTACATACACACACACCGCATCAGCAGACCAGTCGCGTGTTAGGGATGTTCGCTTTATCTAAACAAAGTGATAATAAAATCTGCAAACAAATTTTCCTCGTTATTTAGGAGTGCCCCGGCTCCTATCACCAAGATAACCAGGTAGAATATTGACGGAAGTAGGTGCAACGGGGAGGAATTTGCGAGATGGTTTTAGCAGCGAGTTATCTCAATTGAGATTGTGTGAGATGTGAGGGGGGTCTTGTGATACCGGGGAGAGTTTTGGGCTTTGTGTGTATAGCCCATTGAGAGTACATTGAGTGGGTATATACGGCACACACAGTGGGGGCTTGTCTAACGTAGATCAAACGGCTTCTAATGCATACCAACGTCCGATTGGCTTAAAGGGATTGTTCGAAAAGTTTTGTAAACTGAGTGTTTGAAACCTTAAAACAACTTCCTTTACTATAAATGAATCACTTCTTCAAGGAAACTTTTCTATTCGAAATGAAACTACATGTATTTTGGTAGGATTCAATGTACAATAGCTCTGACTATTCCGCTAGTATTGTATTATTTCTATTGTAATTATTATGGTACAATTGATCCTTTCAAGAATACAGATTGGATTTTCAATACTATTGTTGTAATATGATATACAATTACATTTTATAGTCATCTTCTTCACATACATTCTAAGAAAATTTGAAGAAATGTGTTCTTATTTGGAGTATGTACTCTGTGTGTGGTGTGAATCATTTGACTTTAAAATGGCATACTATAGAAAGGGAGAGGGGGAGCTAGAGATAGTGTGTATATTGGATATATGATTTTTTTTAAATAAAGTATAATGCCTACGTACCGAACTTTTCTATTCTAAATGTAACTATTTTGGTTGGATTCAATAACAGTAGCCTTGACTATTCTGCTAGCATTGTATTATTTCTATTGCAATATTATGGTAGAATCGGTCCTTTCAAAATACAGATTGGATTTTCAAAACTGTTGTTATAGTAGAATATACAATGGCATTTTATAGTCATCTCTTTCACATTCGTTCTAAGAAAATTTGGAGGATGTACTCTGTGTGTGGTGTGAATGCTTTGACTTTAAAATGGAAGTTATTTCAAAAAGAGAAAGACACACAGAGAAAGGGTGGGAGAGAGAGAGAGAGGGGGGAGCATGGAAAGGGGAGGGTTATGAAACAAGTTAACTTTAAAAAAACGAAGAAAAATGTATATGTGGGGCAAAGCAGGTATATAAACAAGGATAATAAGAAGCAGACATGATATTTGAAGGGTGGAGAGAATGGAAATGGTGGAAATGAAAGAGAACAAGGTAGAGAGAGGGGATTCGGGGGAAAATAATTTGCCTTTCAAAAAATGGAAAGAATTTTATAGATATTTAATTCTTTTTTTTTCATTTTTTTTTCATTTTTATTTATTTCATTTCCAACAAACCAAAAATCAATACAGTAAGCATTACTTTAGGAAAATGCGTGGTAGAACTGCGATGGTATGGAACAAGAGAGGGTAAGCGAATGAAGAGAAAGAGACTTCGAGTATGCCGAAGATGAATAGATGAAAGAATATGACAAAACTGCTAATTATTTCCTCTTAACTCATCTTGATGTACACAAGCCAGGTGACTCATGCAATAAACCTGTTGAACTCTGAGCAAAGAGTCGTTCTGTCATTAAAGCTTTCGTTAGTCTTCAAAACATACGGACGTTACAGCATTTATGCGATTAATACCTATGTCAAGTTATTTATTAGTATAACATAAATTAAAAAAAACGAGCTTGATATGCAAGCAACGCTGTGCGCCTTAATTGATTGTACTCAATATTGATCATTGACAAATTGTTGGGTTCGAATCCCACCCATTGGACAATTTCATTGAGCTTTTATTAGCGAAAGCCTAGATTCATCCTTATCATACCTCATTCATATAAGTAATATGTTGATTACTACAGGGGAACCAACCCCTGGAATTATCGTGCTCTCATTGAAAAAAAAAGAAATATCAGATGAGCAAACTGTGAAAATTTAAGCAAAATCGGACAACCCGTTCAAAAGTTATGAATTGCATGATCTGAAACGCTGTACTCCCGGGGTGCGTTCCCTGTTAATGTAAATCGTTGACCGAGCCTATAATACCCCTTTAAATGAAATATTGAAGATCTTATGGTTGTGAAGACACTCTCCCGAGATCGAGTTTGTTGAGTCTTGGTGGTCAATGAAGTCGGGACCGATAAAGACATCTGTCAATCATTACTGGTCATCATAGAGCTCGTCTCAGGTGACGGTGACGTCAAAAATATCATGGACTAGTCTATAGTTGTAAGGCAAACAATTTTTGCAACATAAAAACCATTTTCCAAGAACACTATCTGATATATATATATATATATATATATATATATATGTTTTCTTTCACTTCATCGATTCGTTGTATATTTTCTCAATTACATCATGCGTTAGGCCATTTTCACACTCTATTTGGTGTACGCGGATCAATATCATCATCAGTATGTAAGTCTTTGACCGAGCCTTTAAAAAACCCTTTAATGAAATATTGAAGATCTTCTGGTTGTGAGGACACTCTCCCGAGATCGAGTTTGTTGAGTCATGGTGGTCATTGATGTCAGATCAGATGAAAACATCTGTCAATCATTACTGGTCATCATTGGGCTCGTCTCAGGTGACGTAAAAAGAATATGGTCTAGTCTAGTTTTTCAGGCAAACTTGATGACAACATAACGATTCTCTCTCCAATGTTGAGCAGGTCTCGGATGACGTAAAAAGAATATTGACTAGTCTAAATTTCAGGCAAGACTATTTTGCAGCATAACAGTTCTGTTTCCAATTAACACTCCCGCTGACTGCCCATTTGCGATTTATCGATATTGTCTCACGCAATGCCCTCGGCCGCTTTTTAAACTTTGGGGGAAACCTCGTTTTATTTTTCTTCTTATTCTTCTGTCTGGTATACCCCCATCGACCACTAAGTAATAACGTGCATGTCGTATTGTATGTAATTCTTGGCTTCACATAGAGGTACTGTTAACACGATATAAACTATTTTCGAAAAATGAAGTCGGTCAACGTACAATAGATCCGTTCGCCTTGAATTGAATTGGGCGGACACAACAATTACAAGCCGGTTCCGATTTGAATGTCATACAAAGGACGGTTGAATAGGCGCTCGACTTAATTTTACGGAAATAGTTTATGTCGTGTTCCTTGATGTTTTACATTATCGATTAATTGCCTTTTATCTCAATCACATGCCATTTCCCTGCTCTAGTTGGTATACGCAGATCCAGACACCCCCCCCCCCCCCCCGTTGGAAAATGATTGATTCGCCCCTGGTTAGGACACTTTAATGTGACTCTCATAACTCAGTCCGTGCTTAGTATAACGACACCATCGGTACCCCTCATCCAGGGCCGTTATGAACAATAATGTGCATCCTCTTAGTTTAGAAGTTGTTTCCTTTACCATCCCTTATAAAATGTGAATAGTCTGACTGTATTAGTCATCTGTGTATCGTAAATGAGAACTTGTTTCCGTCAAATCGCATACCCATATCTTATTGAGGCAAGTATGCAGAATTGCACTTGAACGGGATGAAATATCGTTTAAAAATCTCTGACAAGTAAACAAAAGGCTTACACATTCACTCCGTCGGTAAGCCGACAAGCAAAGTTAAAAAGTCACAAACAAAAATGAGGTCCTCATATATTCTTTCTTCTTCTTTTACTAATTTTCTATCATCTTTTCAAAATTTAATGTGACACCTACCCCTGAGCCCCCGCCCTGCATGAATACATGCCTGATAAACAGGGGCGCATCCAGCTTTATACTTTAAGGGGGCTCCATTTTAGGGGAATGGGGCACCTGACCCCTGAATACGCCGCCTGATATTACGTCAAAACTTGCTTGAAACATAAAACAACAATCCTTTTAATTATGATAATTTAGAAGATAAACATATTTTAATGGAAAGGTTTCCTTTTTTTATTCGAGGCGTAACCTGTACCTTTAAGCGTGCGCTCGTAACTCTACCCTCCCAGCTGGTGGAGTGCGACAATGACAGCGCCTCCATATTTGGAATCCAGCACCCGCCATGCCCGCCAACACTCGGACCCAGCTCTGCACAGCTCATCTCTTGCAATACTTGTACTCAAAGCTCTAGCCAGGGGATCTCAAAACTCCCAACTCCCTGGTCTATCTATACGGGTCACTTCTTCAGGCTTGTGGGGGAAGGGGCATTATGGTGTAATAAAACTGGGTGTTCATAGACGGATCCAGTGAAATGTCCAAGTATTCACATGTTGGGGGAGGGGGGTTGCTAATATTGTGAATCGGCTACACCATTGATACATTTTGAAACGAAGACCCCCCCCCCCCTTATTTTATTTTTGTTTAAGTTCTATCATCATTCTTTCAGCATGTCAAGCAATGAACAGCCCCCTTTTGGCCTGTTGAGAAACCCTGGATTCACCCCAGTTGTTATACCGCCTTAAAGGTTCGAGGTATAGCGAGGACACGTCTTTCGGATGGCGACGATATCAAGGCTTATCCAAGATAGAGTTTTCTCTGATTGATAAACGTCTGTTCAAAGCACTCGAAGTACCACCCCTCCGTGGCCCATGTCTCACCATGTCTCCTCTCCTCCCGCCTCACATTATCATCGATCACCATCATCATTATCATTATCATCATCACTATAATCATCATCATCATCATCATCATCATCATCATCATCATCATCATTATTATCGTCACCATCATCATCATCATCACCATCATCGTCACCATCATCATCACCATCATCGTCACCATCATCATCACCATCATCATCATCATCACCGTCATCACCATCATCATCATCATCATCTTCATCACATCATCATCTTCATCATTATCATCATCATCATTATCATCATCATCATCATCACCATCATCTTCATCATCATCATCATCATCATCATCATCATCATCATCATCATCATCACATCCTTCATGTCCATAATCTCCATCATCATCATTTCATTGTACCACTATAAATATTAAGAGGGAACCTCACATATATTCACAAGCCATATTACAGTACTACATTGAGAACAGTAATGCACAAATCTTTCTAGAAAAGAAACAAGAAAAGTTTTATTACATTTTCAAGAACAGGATGGAACAACAAAAGTGGTAACAAAACTTTCACTGACATTCTATTTTCGAGTACTGTGTGAATTCATTTTGCAAACTCTATTGAGCCATAAGATATATTGCTTCATTTTGTATGGGGAGAGAAAAATATCAAAATTAAAACTAGTGGGAAATGCAACTTGCAATATATCAGCTTCGATGACACAAAGAGAGTTCGGAAATGATAATTGAATTCATGGCAACAAAATTGATTTTAAACTAGTCCAAAGTTATGGAAGTTTGAGAACACATGCTGCGATAAACATTCTGAAGTGTCGATTTTTATTGGATAAAATTTCATAATATATCAGGTGAATTTCCACATCTTGTAGTAATACCAATAACTAAAAATGGTATATTTCGATAAAAAGAAAAGATGACAAATTTTACTACATAACAATGGTGCCTTGAGATACTTAGTTAAAAAATGAATCAACTAAAAACTTATACAAATGAAACATCCCTAAATTCTGAAAATATAAAACAAACAATAAATGCAAATACACAGCAGTCTTACCACATGGAGACCTTCACTATACAACAATGGTGCATCAAGACAACTGACGAATGAAAAAAAGGCAAAATCAATTGAATAAAAACTTAAATGAACATTCCAATTAAAGTGCACCAAAACGGTATACACAACCAAACAAAAATCTTGGGTTCTCTTTTTGAGAGATAAATAATGAATAGCACAAATTAGCAGTAAAGTAAAATTTAAAAAAAAGTAAATAGGTTGAGTACTCAAAAGAAAGTACATTTATAAATACAGACATAAATACAGACATACAAAACAGTACAGTTATTGATATTTCATCCCAAAATAGTCACTTTATGAAAGATGTACATTCAGTACTGAGTACATTACCCTCACCATTATTAGCCTATTAATGTACCAATAGAACTTAATATCACTAACAGTATATCTTACACAAAACACATACATTTACATACTCTCCAAATCACCCAATACAGACTTCTACATCACAGTTCTCTCCAATATCAAATACTAATCAGAAATTATAGCACTGATGCATGAACAACATCTTATCTAAATTATCTAATTCAGGGGGTGTTGTTCAAAAGTTCTAATTGATAGCAAGTTGCAGTTGATCGAAATGTGCCAATCAAAATCATTGCTTCATGTTGTTCAATGCGCATGCCATGGGCAAATGAAAATGCGCATTACAATTTGCAAAGTTGCAGTTGATTTGAAGTTGATTTTGAGCAACACCCCCATAGTGTGCTTCAGTATATTTGTAGCATTTTGTATATCTATCAAAATTTGTTTGATTAGCGAGTGAAAATCATGAGAAATTTAGGACCATTGCTATTTTTTTCTCAGAGTGGTACGTTTAAATGATTTTCTGACAAGGGGGTAAACACCATTTTAACCTTTTTCATTCATATCGCTTTGACGGTTCCGATTATGAAAGGGGATGCATTCACTTTTGATTTATTGCAATTAAATTCCAGTCACCTTACTACTACTTCTAAGGTGAAATCCATTATAAAAACCTGAAGAAAAATAGTGAGGTTTTGTCAGAACTGCCCCCTCTTTCGTATCTCTCTATTTTTTCACTGCTTATACCCCATTCACCTTCACAATAGTAAACATTATACAATCAAATAATTGGCATTTACTTCCCCACTGAATAATCCATACTCAAATCATTGGGTATGTATATGGGTGTTTCTAAAAATGAGGAGGCAGTTTTAGAGATAGCCATGAAAAGGTGTAATTTCAAATTGCAACAGGGACAAAAAATGTCACAAACTGTCTCCCTAATTAATAGAAATACCTATATTTACACATTTATTTTTTGGTTTGTTTATCATTAATTTCAATTATTATCTATATGAGAGTTTTAAGCCGTACAATATTAAGCCATATTGTACGGCTTCAATTTTACGCTTGCGCAAAGCAGTGACCAGCCTTCTGGTATATGTAAA
>BQKZ01003369.1:21149-39732 GCA_036244855.1 Temnopleurus reevesii
TCTCTCTCTCTCTCTCTCTCTCTCTCTCTCTCTCTCTCTCTCTCTCTCTCTCTCTCATTTCTTCTACCCCCCCCCTATCTTCAGCATCTCTTATTCTCCACCTGTATATATTTTTTCTTCCCCTTTTATCTCTTTTTCCCTCTTTCTCTCTCGCTCTCTCCCTCCTTTCCTCTAAATCTCTTTCTCAATCCTGACCAATAATGTCTATATCTATGATGATATAATTAATGTGATAATAAAATATTGAAGAGTTATAGGAACAAAATGTCAATTTTCTAAGTCTGTTTCCAGCATCTGATATGATTACTTTGGTACTCAGTACCAAACTCTAGTGCGTTTACACCTTTTAACAAAACATAAATACTACCTATTGCAGCACTCTGTCTACAAAAATGTCACAGCAATGCAATCTTGATTGACATTTACGTCCAAGGTGAATACAACATGATGAAGAATTTGCTTGTGTTATCAGTAATTGTGTTAGCATTTGGGACAGCATGCGCTTTCACCAGGCCCAGGGCCTGCCAAAGGCAACCTTAAAGAGCTGGTCCAAATGCCGGCCTACTTTTGGTACAGCATTTGGGCCAGCATGCTTGTGCATCATAAGATAGGTTCGCCAAGGGCATGTCCTAACCTAAAAGGGGTCATACACATGTACATCTAAATCAACAAGGTGAAAGTCATCGTCTTAGAGTGAAACATTGTTTTTATTCATAGAATCTAGAGTGATTTCCAATGTACATATCATCAGTACCACAACAATTTACAAACACAAATCATCTTTTCACTGCCACATTGGCCTTCTTCAAATAGAATCTCCAGTCTTTAGACATAAAACAGATAAAAGGTAACATTTCATTTCATAAAATGTGCAATACTCCATGTTACCTGCTTGATGCAAAAGTGAGATTTTATTGTGACACGAAACTTATGGAATTAATCAAATGGAATTAATATCTATCTCATGTGTATGAAAATTCACGAATTGTAGACCAAAGATTATTAAAATATGATCATGCGTTACCATTAAGCATAATATGAATTTATTCATATCGAATTTATATTGCATTATGCACAAATAGATCTCCCTCACCCACAAAAAATTGCACTACAGAAATAATTCTTTGTTCTTCATTTTGTGACTAAAATCGTTAATTTGGCATACTCATTCATCCACATGTTACGCATTCTGTTTCCTGATTAAGATTTCAATTAATGTTTATACTTTGTGTAAAACAGCCGAGAGAGGACATAGCATTTCCAAAGAGAAAAGCCGATAGATGAATGCCAATTTTGCCCTTAAATAAAAGAGAGATCCCCTGATGACTTGATCAGCTTTAGAATTTCACATCATTCCCAAGGGCGGATTGTCATCATTTAACAAAAATGATAAGCTTATTGCTTTGTTTCTAGACAACATACAATCACAATTCAGCATTCATACGTACATTTTCTGTTTACATGGAAAGGCATTTCGTGGTTTCACAATCACCAAAATGCTCTCACATTAGTTAGAAATTACTTCGAATGTTAGCTTCTAAAAATGTTACAAATAAAAGCTTCATACAAACTGAGAGACGATTGTAACACCTAACTTAGATTTTCAAGCAGGTATCTATATGGTGTATCAAATCCAGGAAATAAATGCTTATTTGCAAAGGTATAATTGCAGTGATAAACACAAACATCTTAATTAGCTTTGTAAGGTCAATTACAACAGATCACATAACTCGGTATGAGCAGGAAATAAAGCCTAAAATACAGTGGTTAAAATCATGAACAAGCTTAGCATAATGTACCATTCAAAATGATCAAATACTACAAGCAAGTTTTATCATTACTAAAATAAGTTTCATCAATTTCAAAATATATTATAAGTATATACAGTATTCACAATGTTTTTCCATCACCAATATATGCATAATAATCTTGAATAACTCTAGTGCATAATAATTCATTACTCAACATAAACCAATTGGACTTTTTGATGAATTCAAATTAAAGCTTTCACATTTTTACATTCTCTATCAGAATTTTGAAGACTACATGCCATTCGATAAGACTGAATTTCTTTTCATTAGAATATTATTAATGGGAAACTTATAACTTTGAGAAGCTATTATAAACCATGCATACAAGAAACCAACCTCAGGAGAACATATGATTGATATGAAAATTACATTATGTAATTGAACAACTGGCACACAACAGAGAAACAGATAAACCGTTGACATTTTCTTTCCATAGTTGGAAATAATAGACTATCCAAAAGTATCAATCTATTATTTCACAAGGCTTTACATGCTGTCTACTAGATAACTGACATTAAGTGCAGTGTTCCATTTCTGAAAACAATTACATGTACTATGCGAGTGTAAACACATATGACAAAAAGTGAATTTAGAATTCACATTAAGGGGGTGTTGCTCAAAATCAACTGAAAATCAACTGCAACTTTGCAAATTGTAATGCGCATTTTCATTCACGCATGGTATGCACATTTAACAAGACGCGCATGAAACAATGATTTTTATTGGCACGTTCCGATCAACTGATACTTTCGATCAATTGCAACTTTTGAGCAACACCCCTAAGACAAGTAACAGAAGTTTATGCATACATGTGTACCTGATTCTAAACATGCAATTATTAGTTATGGATTATCAACAATCTATATTCCTTTGAAGTCGGAGTTCTGCCAACAGATTTGCTACAGAAATTTTTTTTTGGCTCTCTTGTTACGGAATGAGAATTAAAAGATCTTTCCATTCAAAGCTCCAATGGCAGAGATGATTTATATCCCTCATCGAGACAACTTGCTCTTTCTGCCTTCCAATACGAATTTCCGACTTCAAAGGAATAAAGAACGTTGAACCTCCATATCTAGTTTGGCCATAGAGTGAGGCAAGAACTCATCACATTTTATATCATTTTCTGCCGACAGTGTATGCGCTTTTTTTGTTGTTGTTAAGTATCATTTTACTTCAAATTGTATTCAATGTAATTTTATTTTAATTATCAAGATGTAATCATTAAGACCTAAAATTTTCTCTTTATCAATTAATTTCAACGTAATCAGAAAAGTTTGTATTGAAGAAACTATTCTTTATGATGTGTGCATGCATGTGTGTTTCTGTGTGATAGTTAGAAAAATCTATTCATATCTTTTACTTCTTATAATTATTCTTCAAACCATTTTTTTTTTATTGATGGGGGATGGGCTCTGTTAATATGGCACCAACAAATGGACTGTCAAATATACTAACAATACACAAAACATGGTAAATAAATGTGGTAAATAACAATATAACACAAGTAAATATGAAGGGGTTAATTTATTAATAAACAGGATACATGCATTAAACCTATTTCACAAATGAACACAGATAATCTGAAACAATTTTTATCCATTTTCCCCTGCTCCTACAGCTTTCTCTGAACAAATACCCCCCCCCCCTTCATCCGCGACCCTTGTGTGTTTGTTGCCTATCCAGAGTGTGCTGAAAAGGTTACTGATTTGCTTTTAAAGGTGATAACTTTGCCAAAAAGATATATTGATAGTGCACTACAGGAGCAAGGTGTAACATTGGATTAAAGGTGGAATGATTAATCTTTTAATATTTTAAAGATTTGCTTATCAATAGCATCAAAATTGTTCAAAATACCATATTTTCATGCATGAAACATTCTCAAACATTTACGTCATGAAGTTCAAGTTTCTGAGGATTTAATCTCCCAAGTTTCGTGTGCGAAGATTATATATCATTCTGTGAGTAGTTTCATTGAACTATATTCTTATAATAAGAAAAGGGAGCAAATTCTATCCATCCTACTACTCGAACAGTCAATACAATCATATAAAACGTTGTGGGACGGTATCAACACCATCTTTAACAATATAAGAGCTTAACAATGGATAAGTACAATCCAAATCATTGCAGTTCAAGAGAGAATTAAATGCATGCATACAAATTCGAAAGCTTTGGTATTTCAAGATTGGGATAGTTTTTAACTTTGCTTCACTGGGTATGATCAGAATTCATGCATAAATATTATATTGCAGATCATTCAATAGATATATGACATCGATAACTTCTCCTCATTTTCTTATCAAAATGAATAAATTTCAACCCAAACATGCATATGTGTGTGTGATGAATGTGACAGATTCGTGCATGAAATATGATGTTAACAACTATGAAAATCTGTTGGCTCTACAGCTAACCCCTTGCCTATCTGGAACATGTGACCAATATGCAAATACGTGTGGGAATTACAGAATTCAGTAGTCGACAAATTAATAAACGGAATACAAAAATAGGTGCCTCATGATGTGTTAGACCTCCCATGAAATTGGGCTGGGATTTTCAGGACGGATTTTAACGGGCCTTTAAGATTCTTCGTTGCCGAATTTGTGATACGAAGACTCGTCGTCTTTCATCAAACCTACAGATTGAAGGGGAAATAAATGATGCAAAGAGGGAAAAAGAGAGAAAAAAAATTGCTTTAAATGTTGAATAGTCAAGCAAACCCATGAACGATGCAATTGAAACAAAATTAGAAATGATTAATGCACATTACTGAAGCATCACACATGCATATCCAAACTCCAAACCATATGAATTATTCAATGTTGTTAGTTATAACATGCATCTGAACTGAAAAAAAAATCTACATTCTTTTAGTAACACTTGTTGACGAATCAATGAAAAAAAGTAACTTATGCTGGGAGATTAGAGATCAATTGGTATCTGTCCAAACAGAAACTCAAAAAATCTTAATTGTTATGCTTCTTGTAACAGTTTTAAATAATAAATATTTCTTTTATGAATAATTGACTATTTAAATGGACTGAGTACAATTTAATTCTTTGATTGATTGTGAGGAACATGGTATGTCTTCAAGCACCATAAAAATGGCAGAGAGAGGGGGGAGGGGAACAAAACAATAAAAAAAAACTTTCTCAGCCCCAATAATAAGTGTCTGTTGGCGCTCAACAGGAATGCCTATAATTTCCACATAGCAATAGCGTCTTTACTGTGCTATACGCATCATATTCTTTCCCACAAGGGATCTTCAAAAGTGTGATCACCAATGAGCATTAGTTTGTCAGCTTTCTTTTTCTTCCATGTTGAGTATGATACCCATTTCTATGCCTCAATAATAAAAGCATCCGATGAGCGTTAGACAGGCAATGACCCCTAACTTCTTGGAGCGTTATCGCCCCTTTTGCTCTAAACACAGCAGAGCCCCCTTCTTAAAGGGGATCTTGAACATGTTATCTGTTTCACTATGTACAATGAACAGATTTTGTCCACTTGCTTGGTCTGTGCTGCTGTAATATTTAGCCTACTCATTCCCAAATAAATAAAAGCACATCTTTAGTGCTAGACATGCAGTAGGCCTATAAACCTCTATGCTTTTCACACCGCATAATAATAGCGCCCTTTTTGCTCTAAATACAGCATAGTCTATCTTGAGTGTGTGATCTGTACAATGAACATTACTTTGTCCAGTTGCCTTGTCTGTCCTACTCATAGTGCAATATTTACCCAATACTATGCCCCAATAATAAAAGCACCTCTTTAGAGCTAGCCAGGCAGTAGGACAAACCCAAATGCTTTTCACATCGCATTAGCGCCCTTTTTGCTCTATATGTAAATACAGCATAGTCCCCTTCATCAACAGGATTTTTAATATGCTATCTGTTTCATTATGTACAATGAACATTACTTTGTCCACTTGCTTTGTCTGTCATGCTCATAGTGTAATATTTACCCGTTCCTAAGCCCCAATCATAAAAGCACCTCTCAAACGCTAGACAAGCAGTAGGTCCATGCTTTTCACATCACAATAGCGCCCTTTTTGCTCTAAACACCGCTTAGTCCCCTCCATCAACAGGATTTTGAATATGCTATCTGTTTCACTATGTACAATGAACAAACTTTGTCCACTTGCTTTGTCTTTCCAGTTCATAGTGTAATATTTACCCATTCCTAAGCCCCAATCATAAAAGCACCTCTTTAGTGCTAGACAGATAGTAGACTTAACCCCTATGCTTTTCACACCACATTAGCGCCCTTTTGGCTCTCAACATACAACACTGCATGCAATGATAGCGATCTGCTTCCTCTGCATATCCTGAACTCTGTGATTTTTGGCAGGATTTCACTAATATGTCTCTCTTAATCCTGACCAAGCTACTCAGAGGAGGACTACGTGATCATAACATGTTTATAAATCTGTATTCGATGTAGAGTGGGGATTTACATTGTTATTAAACTTTGGTGTAAAACTTGAACTGTTAACAAAGCCACATATGATTTTGGGATTAATAGTGAAATGTAATTGCAGTGATCTATAAAATCCTATGCAAGCGACTCCAAAAATGGCTTAATAATCACAGCATGTTTATGAATCCATAATTCATCTACAGTAGAATGGGGATATATAAAGTGTCAATTTACAACTACAATGTAGGAAAAATGTAGCAAAAACTCATTTAAGGTTTTTTGTTCAGAAAAATTAGTTATATAATTGCAGTAACCTGGCATTCTTAAATTTCAACATAGGTACATGTACTCAAAGGAATGCATCCATACTATGTTTATCAATCTGTATTTGATGTAAAATGGAATTTGAATTGTTATTTGAAAATTTATCCAAATTTGTGTAACTGTTGCACAGGATAGTTCTGATCAGGTTATTCTGCAGGATAAGATATACTGAGCTACTCTACATTCAAAATTTGAAAAAAGAAAAAAAAATGATTATCAATTAGTGAATTCAAACCTGTCGACATAAAAGTAAATGCAATATTCTTATGTTATGAATGATTTTTGTCCTAGCTTTAAGTGTATTTTAATGAATGAAACTTTTAGCAAATTCATGGGAACAAAATCAATGAAAATCTAAAATGTCCGCTTATTCCTAACTTCAGGATAGTGCATGCAAATGTGTACATGAACAAAACAAATGGATGATTGAACTTACTACTTTAATTGGAATGAGGAAATGACTACATGACAGCGATAACATGACAGTGAATACATGACCGTGAATACATGACATGTTCATGTGAGGTGTGAATAACAATAAAAGACCCCCATAACCACAATGGGTGTAATTAGGAAAAGCTGTCTGTGTGAAAGGCTTTAAGTAGTTTTATTTTTAAGAAAAGAAAAACCTGAAGAAAAAACTTTCATTTTCAAAGGCTTAAATGTATGTGTTTTTTTGCAAATATTGAATCAGGCAGTGTATATGTGCACTTGCTTTCAGTGACTTTGAATTGTTTTGATGAAAATAAATACTTATTTCAATGTTTCGTGATACAAGATCTGATATAAGGCTGCAATTAGAGCATACAGATATATGCTGATGGCTTTGTTGCAATTGCATGAGGGCGGGCATTATGAATATAAATTTGTACAATACAGTTTGTATGCATACGGTTATAGATGATAAATATGCATAATTTGTTAATGCTTTTGTCTGTTGTTGTTTTTTGTTGCCAGTAAAATAAGCACTTTTTAGAAAAGAGGAAAAGGTACAGTATAATTAAAGAATACAAACAAAAGGTACATGCATGTACAAGTAAATAAAAGTTAAATCAACAACATGAATGTAGCACATGGACGAAACAGTTTTCAAGGTTTTTAGTATTCATGGATGTTAGTTTTGTAACTGTTATGAAACAAAAGAGGTGAGGGGAATAGGAAGACATTCAACATGAAAACAATAATTATTAACAAGATGAACAGGACCCTACACTCAATTTTCCTATTCTACAGCCTCAAATTGTATCCCTTACATGTAGATCATTTCAAATCTACTACTGGCAAGACTTTTAAGAAAAGGATGCCTCTTTGTATTAAGTACTAATCATTTAAGAATAAACACCTGCTCTAATAAATATATCATCTGCAAAATATACCAATTGAAATTAAGTACAATACATATATATACAACAATATAATATTAGCAAAAAAGTTAGCATCCAGTCAATTAACCCAGATAATATCCACGTAAATCAATGTTAGACTCGGCAAACAAGTCATTTACATTTTTCTCTTACTAAAGCCTGACAAAACCCCAAGTTTATCATATATTTTCAAAATCTCAATCATATATCATACCTTTTGTTTACCTTATTCAACATTTATGTAAATGGCTGCTAAACAGATCAAGTCACTTAAAAAGGCTGTGCTCAAAATTCATTGCACATTGTACAGTGAGCTACCAAAATACACAATTTTTTTGTAGAAGTAGCATTCAACTTTGGACGGTTTCAATATCTATAATATCCATAACAATGAAAGGAATAATGCTATAAAACTAAAATTCCCGCTACACGAATCTTGTGGCATAGCAAAACTATGCCCACATTTCCAGAAAATGTAAATTTCTGATATTTTTAATCAACCTCATGGAATATTTTTGGGAATGATTTGCTGGCATTAAATTGTACTGGAATACATGTTCTAAACCTCTAGAAATCACAATGTTGCTGGAACCTTGAAAAAAAAAACATGGACGGAATGATGTTCTTGATGGTATGAGGGATCATGCAGGTAGGCAGACACATGCTGGTATGTAGGCACATGCTAAAACCCATGGTTCAAGGTCATGATGGGGTCAACATGGGGTCAACTTGGGGTCATCATGGATCAGAGTTGACTGACTCTGTCTCTACAGCAAGACCTGTTGGCATGGGAATATATGAATATTTTTATTTCATCTAATTAAAGTGAATTTTATTTAATTTTATTTCTTTTTCAAATTGCATCTGATTGATTTGTATAAATTAGTAACTCCTAGCCCAACCACCGGACCCCCTCCCAAGAAGGTGAATAATGATTTATCAATGAATGCATGAAACATGAAGTCCCATGTTCAGAAACATACAGCATATATACTGGATCAAAATTATGATGAAGTACATTGTATCTCAATAAAAATGACAAGATGCAATGAAGGATGCACAATAAAATGAATGATTAGACACATACAATGTAAGTCATGTACCTGCATATATTCAGATATATACATGTATATATGCAATTTCTTTGGAAAATAAAGCAGATACTGTATTCTATTATTCAATGTTTTAATCCATGTTACAGGAAAGAGCTAGATCAAATCTGATGGTAATCGCTTGTTCAGTCATAAGATATAGCATACATCTGAGTTTCTATAAAAGCCATCCACACCACTAAGAAATTTTTATTTTTCATCTATAAAAAAATATATGGCATGTACATGAAGTAAAGGAAGAACAGAATAATTGAAACAGCTGTAGAAATAGGAATTCCAGAAGAAAAAAATATATAGTACACAATACTGCCCCATACATTGTCATATCATTATTACACTGGTTTGAGCAGTGTAATACTATATCCTGAAGTCAAATTTGAATTGATTCATTTCACTTGGCAAAGCGTCATGAAATAGTCCATTTTAACCTCCTGAAATCATTATTTATATACTACTGAGTCTTTCCAATATAATGAATTTTTTTGTCGCATTGTTCTAAGCTTTGCTTTATATTAATAATTTGAATGTAAATAATTGCAAATGATAGGAGATAGTTTCTATAGAGATTTGTCAAAAAACAACACACAAGCTGATTAAAAAGTGAGGGAGTGAATATTGCTGCCACATCAAATAGTTAAAAAATACACACACACACACTGTAGTTTAAATAGAAATGGATCACAACGTGTTTATGTACGTGTTTATGTAGGGCACGAAAGAAGATCAATCTAAAAATCTACATGCAGAAACAAGTGGATATCATATAGAGATAGATAGGTGAAGAAATATGGGTTGTTGAATTGATCTGAATAAAATGGTAAATTGAACTATCATTTTATACTATTCATTATAATAGAAACGTCTTCAACAAGTAGCAACGGACAGTCTCCTTAAAAGAAGAGTCTACCCAAAAATAATAATTTTTAAAAAGAAACAGAAAAAAATTAGTGAGTAAAACAAAAAAAGTTTGAAGAAAATTGAACAAGTAATAAAAAAAAGTTATGAATTTTTGAATATTTGAAAAAATGGGCAAATCAGTGAAAATTTCCAGAGATGTTGCCAATTTGATGACATCATGGGTGCACAACTAACCAGGATTTTCATTATGAATAAGGTGGAAAATTCATCACTTTTACAGATAGTTGCAAAGTTTGTATGAATGTAAACATGCAAATAGTGTATCTACATATCTATCATAAAGATATATTATCCAACGGTTAAAGTTTTGAGGAAATCATATTTTTGGGGAAAAAAGTAATATTTTATGACGTTCATATGAATATAATAAATGATAAGTTGTGCACCTGTGACGTCACCAGTTGCCAATTTGTCTAAATATTTAAACTTTCATAACTTTCTTATAAGTTGTCCAATTTTTCTCAAACTTTTTTTTGTTCTGTTCATCTTAACTTTTCTGCTCCTGTTGAAGAATTATTATTTTGGGGTAGACTCTCCTTTTAATTTTGCTAATTATATACATGTAATTCATGTATGTGAATTCATGTACATGTCGGCCTACACATACATTTGTACAGTATATTGTACCCTCTGATTCGAAACACAAATACTATACGTTGTAAAATACAGAACTTAGCTGACAAATTTATAACGATTGCCAAAACACTTTTGGCATTGACGACATAGATCTGTCTGTATTGCAAGCAAGCACAAAATGATGTTAAATTTGACAATCTGTATTGGCGTTGCACAAGTGCAAATTGTGAATTTCAAAAACTTTACTCTCTTATCCCCTTCCTCCTTTAAATTGTTCAAAGTAGGAATTATGCTAATTTGTACATGTTTAAACACACCATTGCAGTACACTTCCTATAAAAAAATAATTCTTCATCAACATCGACGCCGTATCAGGCAAATAACGTAATGGCCGTCATAAAGTCTCTATTCAGAAGATCATATCTACCTTTTGAACAATAGTCCATAAAAATATCACAGAACCCCTGATACCTTTATTTACATGTCATAAAAGAGTAATTTGTGTGTATGCCAAGGGTAAATTAACACTTTTTCTGTTTGTATTCTGCAGCTACAGCAATCACAATTTTAGACATTCATGTACTATACAGTCCTCTATGTATATTGTATACTCGGGAAGTGGAGTAATCATACAAATTGTACATTAGTTTACTACATGTATAACCTTCCATAAATAACACTTTTGCAGAAACTAACGTAAAAAATTAAAGATATTTTACATTAATTATGACTCAAATCTAAATTTTAATCAATTAAGTTTAATTTAATAATATCCAATGTAGAATAGATTGCTCAAAAGTCCTGTAAATCATCAAAATGGTTTGCGTTTGAGTTTAAAATTGATCACATGATCAACTTTGCAGTCTGCGATTGGATTAGAGGACATTACCATTGGTTCTATTATTGTGCTTGCTGTATTGGCCATGACGCACAGTATATAAATACAAACCACCTTGTTCACGGTCACTACCGAATGACAACAATACTTATTGACTTTTCTAGGTATAGGTGCATCCATACAAATTCTCATTTGCATGTGATCATTACATCAGCTTTACTAAATAATGTAAAAACCAATACTTTACTGTAAAGGATTTCACGGATTCACTGAATTTCAGAGCTATATATTAATCTCATGTTTTGAAAGATCCTTGTACACAGGTCTATGGACATTCTAAGGAGTGAAAATTTTAGCATTTTCATCGTCATGAAATGGGGGGGGGGGGGGGGACAGCAACAACTCGGGCACTTAAACCCTACATACAGCTAAGTGTTACTATCAGAACATAATGAATTTATATAAACCATTGATAACATTCCAAATGTAAAATTATGTGATGTAATTCACTTTTTTCCTCCCATTTCATAATATTTCTGTGGCCATGAAACATTTGATTTCGTATGGACACACTCAATACTCATGGCCAATCTTTGGAGTTTGAACCCTCTTTGTCAAACATGATTGATCTTATTTCTATAACAGTGTTCATTTCACAACTGTATTATGTACCATTATATTTCCTTTGTTTGCTCTCTTTGTTGTAGAATTGTTTACAAGGAAATCTATGCAACACTGCTAGCACACAGCAAAAAAAATGATGGGGTCATTTCTGTGTACTCATATGAATGGGTATTATCCATGATCCAAATAATTTTGTAAAAATGCATAAATGATTTTGTTCCAGTGTTTCCCATTTAGGTAATCTGCACACTTTGAAAACAGAGGAATAATTTGCAAGTCAATACAGCAACCCAATCACAACTTTCACTTTTTTTAGTTGGATGGAAGGAAGACAATAAATAAATGAAAGAAGCACGATGAAAACTAGTCATATTTAAAGTATGATGTTGATAAAAATCAGATCTACGATAGAATTAATCAATCATGTTGTTAATGGTTTAATTTGTTTAATGTAAATATCAGCATTGACCTTCTCTCTTGACACCCACTTTCCCTCTCTGTACACTATCCCCCCCCCCCCCCCCCCCCTCTTTCTAAGATTCTCTTTCTCTCCCTCTTTCGTCCCCGATTATCCTTCTCCTTCATCATCAAGCTTTACATTTACCTTTTAATCACCAATCTTTTGCTCACAATATTCATGTCTTTCAGATCACATTGGGATTTATCCACTCTCCCCTATGATATCTTTCCTCCAGAATAATACAGTCAAAATTGCAAAAGTAAGTTTTTTTCCCTAAATTGACAAGAAATGGCAGAATAGGCCTTTATTTTAATATCAATTGGCAGCAGTATGCTGTAAATGAGGTGAGAAATTGCTTGAACTCACCTAGTTTATTAAAAATAGACAAGAAAATAATATTTCGGAATCCAGATTTTGCTTTAAAGCATGTCTTGCAAATATAAGTCTATAGCCTACACATTAATATGTTAAGATAATGGATAACAATGTTACATAGCATTTAAAAAGAAGACAATGAAAGACACAGAAGTGAATAAATGCTTAATTGTATGAATTCATTTCTGATGACATGAAAAGCTATAATCTGCAGTGAGCATGAATCTTTACATTATTCAAAAAGTGTTTGATAGAAGAACCTACGGACATAATACAATAAAGTGTGACTACTTGTATTAATTTGAATAGTGTTTTCATTTTGGCAGCATTTTGCGTAATTCAAATGCATTGCTAACTATCTAGTTCCAGTAACTGATAAACCACAAAACTATCAATTCTCTATCAAAGTTGGCATCACATATTTCTTTGAACAAGAAAGCAACAGCTGCTGTTTTTTTTCAGTGCGTGATTTGTATTTGTTAAAGTTTGGATTTCCAAACACAGAACATGAATGGAAACAGGATTTGGTTTGGCTTACATGTTTTCTCGTGATAGTCATTATCGGACTGTATACGACATTCATGAATGAAAAAAAAGTGTTGATAATCATGCATACAGTAATCGCACGTAATCACAAATCCATTTCTTCAGTAATGTTTTGTTTTTCTGTTGTATAGTTTTCTTATCCCTCTGCATCTCGGAATAACATTATTTTATGTATCAAACTGAGAGGAGGAAATGTATGATACACATTGCTCTACATGTAGGATGATGAAATTTTACCAGCTGCCATTATTGTGCTGTGATAAATATTGCAAATTGTATTTTTTTTATATTTTGAACTCATGTATCTGGAATGAGAGGAAGGAGCACCTTTAATAATCCTTTTGCAATTATTTGATAACACTGGGTGTATAAATATGTGCCAATATATTATAGGCAAAGAAATGTTCGCATGTGTGCGTTTGATGAAATGGTCAAATAATGCAGTTCATATTGAAGGTGAAGATTTTCTTGTAAAAAATGGATCTCCATGGAAAAAAATAAAACAATTACAGGATGAAGGCTTGCCCATTTCTAAACCATAATGTGAAGTGTAGTTGTGTGTAAATTATTATTCAATAAATATTGATTGAAAGCAATATATAAAATGAAAAGAATGCCTCTGTATCTAGACCCAGCAGGTGGCCAATATTTACTTGAGTACAATATTGAAAAGATCTATACAAAAATACTGCGTAGAAAAATATTGCAAGAAGAATATGCTTGAAAATGGGAATATATAGTTTGAGAGGATAGTATTATAGACATAATTTGTGCATTAAATCCTGAGCAGTATTTCTGTGTAAAGGGGCACGCAAGTTACATCAAGTATAATATGAAAATAAATATTGTTTATAATAAAATAATTTGTTTCTTATAACATTGTGCAATAAAATTAATAGCAAAACTGTTGTTCATTAATTATCAATTTTTTAGACATATTATTTCTTTCACATGACTCATGTAATATCTACATGGAATGGCTGTGATCGTTAGGTGTAAAAAACGTTTTATCAGTTATATAGACTCCACGTTTAACACAAACTATAATCTACTTGAAAACTCACTCAAAATAAAAATTATAATCACTGCACACAGATTTGCACACTACAAACAGATAGGAACAGTTGCATGTACCCTCAAATTTCTTAAATAAACAATTTTAATAGCTCATCATTTTATATGTAGATGAGTAGATGTTTCCATAACTATACAAATTAGTTTCATAAGAATACTCTAGGTACTCTAGTTCCCAAGATCATCTTTTATATTTTTAGCCGGAAAATTTTCCAGGATATATCGAGCATTATAAAGGTCGTATCATTCATAATGGATACCTAGAGTGATCATGAAAATGTGTGTTTTTTCCAAGAAACCATGCATCATTCTATTCTGATCTCTTTGTTAGTAACTCCCTTAACCAATCATCATACAATGCAAGCAAATGTAAAATGCAAGTCATGATTCTCTGTCATCTGTTATCACTATAAAAGCACAGAGTAATAGATATGGTCCAGCGATCCCGCTTTATCCCAATAGGCGGGTTTACTAACATATTCAAATTTGTGCTTTTCTTGCAACTGAACGTAGTTACGTGGTATTCCTTAAACCATTTGATAACAACAAGACTACAATATTACTAGGAATTCAGTTTGCATACATTACTTGTTGCTATGTCGGGCAAGCCTCGGGCAAGCTTTAGGGTTGTCAAGAGCAACCTTTGTATGCATAAAATTTGCATCTATTAGTTAACCCGCCTATTTCCTGCATTTTATAGCGATAACAGGTACACAAAGAATTGTGACACGTAGTGTTCTAGAACCTGTTTCTCATCCTTCCCATTCCTCATTCAATTTTTTTTTTCATTTTCAATTTTCTGTTGAATAATTTTCTCCAATACCACATGAATATTTTTCCATGGATTTGATGATATTCTGCAAGCTTTGTTGTAAAGTAATGTTGGAAAACAATTCTCAGTTTCTATTCAAGTCCAAACTTAATTCTTGAGATTGGAAAGTCTTAAATCCAGTGGTACATGTAGGCAGAATAAGAAGCAGTTTTTTTTTTAATAGTCCAAGATTTGCCTTCAAAACCATACACCAGTGCAGGAAAGAATACAGAAGTAAAAGCCAATCAACAAAAAGCCCAATTAATAGTGATTTTGCAGAACTGAAGAAAGGATTCATAGAGATAAGAAACAGGTTCTAGAAGACAAACAAAAACAACTTTTCTTACCGTATTTACGTCTGATCTCATCATTCTTGGCCTTGCGTTCCATTTTCCTGTAAAACAGAATGATTACATGTAAATTAATTTTGCCGACTTGAGAAATAAGCAAAGCAAACACGCAAAATTTTTATTTTTCCGCTTCTATATTCAGAAGATTATCTGTTGGGTTGCTTTAAATAACAGTTTTGTTCAGAGGTGGCTTATTCAAAGAGTGTGTGAAAGTAAAGAGAATAACTTCACAAATAGTTGAAACATACTCTCGGAATCGTTAACAACTACAAACATATTGCGGAGTAACATGTACTATGTGATAGTGCTTGGCAGCATTTTTGAAATGTTCATTACTGGAAGCATCGCCGTGTTGTGGTTCTGACTCTCACCTAAAACCAGAGGGTCAACGTTAGTAATTTACCCATGGTGAAATTTCCTTCAGCAAGAAATTTATTGAAGTCCTGCTGCACTCAACCCATGTGAGTTGAATGGGTACCCAACAGGAATATATATTCCTTGATATGCATTGGTGTCACCAGGCTATATCCAGTTTTATAATGATGCAGAAGGTGCCATAAGAAATCTGCAGCATGGATTCTATGAATTGCATGTTTTGAATTATTATTCATTCATTATTATCTCAGACTTACTTCTGTTCATGTTTCATCTTTCTTTCTTCCTTCTTCCTTTCCTGATTAGCATCCTCACGAGCCCATCTGAAGAAAAGATAAAGGAAAACCATAATAAATACAACAATTTTCAAATGTGGCTCAACATATTCTGAAGAATATTTTCATCAAGAACAAATCTCATTCTACAGATCTGATCATTTTCAATGCACGAACTTGCACCATTTTGTCATTGATGAAATTCATCTAATTGGTGTGTTGACTCAGAGATATCTTTAACATATTTTGAAAAGGGGAAATGGCACATAATCATCAAACATAAATTCAGCTTTAGCTATCCTGTATATCACCAGTCATTGTACGAGCTGGCGTATAAACATAGACAACCTATGCATGAAACCAACATTGCAACAATAACACTGAACAAGTATAGGTAGATAAAAAGCATTTGGAGCATACATCTATTGGGGTTTCTTTAGTGTCTTGTAATAGTCTTTTAATAGTTATAGTCTTGTGTTAATGCATGGTTTGTAAATTCACTGGTAATACTCATGCCTTAATAACCAAATATTTTGGTACACAAACTCCAGCAAATTCACTGAATTCCAGACCATTTTGAAATTAGTTTACACAAGTACATGGGCATTATAATTCGTGAAGATACAACCCCTGCAAAAACTTCAGCTTAGACCCCAGTCACATAGAAGCCCTGACTCTACACGATTCAACATGACTCTTTTTTCTGAGGCAGCTAACAATAAACTGAACAAAGAGTCGTAATCAATCGTGTTGCTTCTGGGGACCTATGTAACTGGGGCCTTTAATAGTACTCGGAAGTACTTTTAATGATGACCTTACTTTGCTTTGTTTCCTGATCCTCTACAGCAGCAGCAGTATATTCCACAAGGCACACCAATCAGAATGAGTCCAGCTATCACGCTCATCGAGATAATCAGAGCCTCGAAATTGACTGAATAGAGACAAAGAAAACATCACAGTTATAAATTAAAACGTGAGTGAGTCTGCCTGATATAGCAACAGCAGTATATTCCGCAAGGCACACCAATCAGAATGAGTCCAGCTATCACGCTCATCGAGATAATCAGAGCCTCGAAGTTGACTGGATAGAGACAAAGAAAACATCATGGTTAATTCAAACTTGACACACTTGTAACACTGTCACACTTGTCACAATTATAAATTGTTTTTTTCTAAGGCAGAGGTTTTCCATCATTTGGCTACAATATTCAAAATTGTAAGACTGCAAAAATGCAATGAATAAGATGTAAAGATTCTGCTCACCATTAGAATATCACATCAACATTCACATTGGAATTCACAGGACGTAGTACGATTTACATGATTCAGAACAGAAACAATTGTATGCATTCAGCACCAGATTTGAAAAATCATAAAGATTATAGTGTAATCCAAATGAAAAACTTAAGGACAGGAACTAAAATGTCTGTCTTCGAGAATATGTATAGACTGTATAAACAGCATACACATGAGGGTAATCCTTGGAAATGACTGATGCTTCAAGTGCACATTACAGAACATTCAAGAAGAGTGCTTGTATCTAATAACAATCGAGAATGTATCTGAGGGATAATTAAAACTGGGGAATCGAATGACATCTTGGAGTTGCTACTTGTACATGCTTTTCTTGAAATTGTTCATATTTTACTGTCGAATCAGGACGTGACATACAGATTGCATTTCAATGAAGATGTAAAATATCTTGCAGAAAATGGGCGGATGACGCCTGCGTTGTTAATCCTTTAATCCTTTCGTAATCCAAGCTATCCTTGAATGTGATTGGTTGACCTGGATCACATTCATACAGGTCAACGTAAGCTCTTGTCAAGTGTTTTGACTCATGGACCTACTTACTGTAGAATGCTGGATCTGAATGTTTTAAATGTAGTTCTAGAGGTGTGCAGTGTATGGGGGAATGCAATTGCATAAAATAAAATACATCCATTTTCCAGTATTTTGGGAGCTAATATGGTATGAATTAATAGAATGAAGCTCATTCTAAATGATACAGAATGGCAGGCCTCTATTTACATATTTTAGAGCAAGGCCAGTTTTGAAAAATGTCACATTGATATACATGTACATTGTACTACTATACAGCACCAATGGGGAAAATTTTAAAAATTGCTTTAAAAATCTTAAAGCCCAAGTACAGTTTTGGTAAAAGCCAATATTTTTATCGCCAAATTTTGTCTTCAAATCTACTTAAAAAGAAATGATACCATGAACATGTTGTACAAAAGATTGTACGAAAAATTAACAAGTTTTGGAAAAGTTATAACCTAAAGTGTGGAAAATATTTTAGCGTCGTAGCCCCCGACGCTAATT
>BQKZ01003370.1:0-10109 GCA_036244855.1 Temnopleurus reevesii
AGAGTGGATCTTGGACAATAGATCCGCGCGCCGTGTATTGAACTGTGCGGACACAACAATTCCGATTTGAATAGCATTACAAAGAAGCATCTCAGATGATTTAGTGAATTTGTCACGTGATTAACTTTTGACCAATCGTACGGTGGATTCTACATATGTGGAATATGATGTTTGTATTACTTTATTAGACACTCTGAACAAAAATTGGAAACATGCTTTCCACAAAACTATTAATTTATAGGAAAATTACTATTGGTTGAAAAAAAAATAACCAACACTTTTGTGGATAGTGTGTTGTCGGGTGTTGGATTAACGTTTCATTTTTTGCGCAATTTACATTCTATTACATATTCGTACATATTGCATGTTCGTTCGATGTAATGTTTCATATAATGTTAATTTGTGCAGGGAATGCAATCAGCGTTACTATCACGTAATTATTATCACGATATAATATTGTTTGTGTTTGCCATAATTATCTTTGACCGGATTAGTTGTATGATGCCCTGATAAATCATTTTAAATGCCAAAGTCTACTGAGTACATACTGATCTGAAGGAAAAAAAATGTTTTAGAGTATCTACAGACACATGAAAGCGTATAGATTCAATTTATTTTAAAGGCAACATTAAACAACTTTTTATTAAAAGTGACCGACCTCCATTATGTTCATTTCTAGCTAGCTCAACTGTTATTTTTTAATACATTGATCTATATCGAAGTCAGACCTAGTATGCTGTGCAAAAACACACATAGAAAGAGGGTGCTAATTTAACACCACTCGATGATGATATTAACACCAGAAAAGTAGTAAGTATAAGCTGACACTGAACCATATTAAAATGTATTGTTTTCATATCGGGATATATCAATTGTAACACAATTGGAATAAATTTAACACCCTAGCCAGCTGGTGTTGACTACTTAGTTGAAGTAACACTTTGGTCATGTTGCGCATACTGTAGTTGTACATATAAGTTTTCATATTGATCCATGAATGATTTGAATGTTATATGCATGTTTTAAATCTTCGTTGCCATTCTTTCTTTTTTTCTTTTTTTCAGTTTAGTTTAATTTCATCTCAAAATGAATAATGCCAAAGCTGGATTTTTACCACTTATAGTACTTTCTTTTAATTGACTGATATATTTGCATTTATATTTATCTCATCAGCATTTCCTGACAATGTTCAGCGGAGTCCTGGCCATTCCTCTCATCCTCTCCAGCTCACTGTGTCTGGATGAGGACCCAGGTACCTTAGCAGAACTCATCGGTACCATATTCTTTGTTTCTGGACTTGTCACCTTGTTGCAGGCAACGTTTGGCGTCAGGTATGTTTCAATTTGTGTTAAAGGAGAGCTCGCTCGAGAACCATGGTTCGGAGAGGACGTATTTAATCATATGCTCCATCCCCCCCAAAAAGAAAGAAATCGAATAAAATGAATAAAACAATGATAATAGTAATAGTAATAATTGTAAAAGATTTAAAAATCTGCTCCCTAGATCCAGCAACAACCTGGACCCCGTAATATAAAGATTTCCAATCAATCGTTAGTCTATGAGAAATCATGATCATGTACTAAAGTTTGCGATTTATTGCAAAATATTATGATACGGGCCCCCAGATGTGATTACTAAAATGTCCCACGTATTTATATATATACAAAATTAAATACATACACCAAACTAAATGTATTTATCTTTAATATCAATGATGGTTATTTTTCCAATGACCCGAGTCATATCACTTCAGAAGGTGTGTGTGTGTGTTTTTTTATGACATACACTTCACATTGCCTTTTTCTCTAATTGAAGCCAAATATAGCCACAAGACCGATCGACCCTCTGAAATTGCCCGGACCTGACTTTTCTCACTGTTCAGACGTTTAGGGTGATTTTTTTTACTCCATACAAAATAATGAATTAATGAATTTATGAAATAAACCTTTTCCGAACGACCGACGCAGTATCTCCAAAAATCATTCTTGGGCTTGAAACAATTTTTGGCCTTATTAACAGCTTGTTATCAATCATTCCGAGTCTAAAGCTATCTTACTAGGCCAGAACCCTGTTACACCGAAAATAACTGCGTACCTCATCCCTACCCAGTTCCGTACTCTGGAAGGTTCCGACCTTGAGGAGATTAGCACCTTGCTGGCATGGTTAGAAAAGAGCCCGTTTACACCGCCCTCCATCCCCATCCCAAAATGTTCAACTTGGGTCCATTGCCTCTCAGGAATGTCGCAACGGAATTGTCTCAATTCTCAGTTAAAATAAAACAGTAGTCAATAGGAATTGTTTCTGAAACCCAGAACAGTTGACAGTGTTAGATTTGACAATAAAGAGTCAAATTAAGAGTGTATTACTTGACAATCATTGGGCAAGTGGCTTTTTTATATTTGTTTCCAGGAATTATAAGGTATCTGAGGTAAAAACAAAATATAACTTGTACTTTGCTTAAGTGCATAAAATTAACCCAAAACAAATTTAACCGACATGATGCGGATCACTAGTTAAGAAGTTAGAAGCGAATAAACGGCTCGATTGGTTTTAAGAATTCCATATTGGGAAATTGAACACCTTTTTCAATGCCATGGGATGTTTATGGGATGAATTATGTATATATACATGTACTTCCAACCAGCAATTTGCTATTTTTGCCTCGATACCCTTTAAAGGAATAAAACGCTATTTCTACTTGGTGTGTATAGGTTACCCATCGTGCAGGGGAGCACATTCGCTTTCCTCCTCCCGACATTCGCGATACTCAACCAAAAAGGGGACTGTCCAACCTCAGCTGGTAAATTACTTCCGGGTTTACACTGGTCATCCCGAATCATTCAATATCATGCGTGTGTAGCTTTCCCATCTGCATTCCAAATACATTTTGAATATTTACTCTCACGTGATGTTTCATATATACTTTTGTGTCAACCCGTGTGAAAATTACTGATGAAGAAAGTGTACCAAATTTAGATATAACTCGCGTTCAACCATCATAACTACAAAGAAATCCGGACATTGTATCAATTGTTTATCATATTGATGTATATAATTGTATTGAATGATAAATGAAATGACTAAAAGGAGTCTTGAATCTTGTATTGCATTTCATTTCTAAAGAAGAGCATGTTTCAAGTGTAACTTGATTCTTGCAGCATTACCCTTTTGCTATCGTCACTTTGTAAACATTGACGATATGACCGTAACGATATGACCGTAGTTAATTGGAAAAAAAATCTTCATATTTTGCCCTTAACTTTACTTTTGTTAGTAACGTTTGTTTGAATATATTTGATAGCGACGGGATGACCATTTATTGATTTCACCTATGAAAAAAGAAAGCTCAGATATTGAACTTCAAAGAATCTTTTCAAATCACAGTCACCATAATTTACCCTGTCACTGGGCGTCGGACGGGCTGGGTATCGGGACAAAGCATCAATTTCAATCAATAAATATTTGGAAGCAAGATTTCATAATTTGTTTGAATGTCATATCAGACAATAATAAAATACGAATTCTCTCAGTTATGGTTGTCATTTGATCCATACTTTGCTGAAATTCAAAGGCAAAAGAGGTGATTGTATTTGTGTTAGGTGGCCGGATACCCAACCCCCATCCTACTAGGGCATTTGCACTTTCCAATGGTTATTTTTGTTTGCCTTGATTCAAAGAAGTAAAGGACATTTATAAGAAGCTTTATCATGTTATGCTGCTCGTGTTTTCAAATATATTTTTTTTTATCTATGAAAACGTACCTCATGCTTGTTCAATAAACAGAAGAGTAAGATTATCTCTTCATATTTCCTGCTATCACAACCGAGATATTTTCCTTCTATTCCTGATGAAGGTCATTCAACCCACGCCGTCATTTACAAACATTTATCTTGAACCTCACTCTACCACATATTTATCATATGATATATAATATATATACACATATTCATACACATATATTCATCGACAAAACAGAAATGGGTATCGTACCAGGTACCCATTTGAGCACCAGGGAGGTGTTCCACCAAGATAAGAAAGACTTTACGCACGACTTTACGTTCGACTGGTATCCCTTCTTGTGCGTAATGATTCATAATAGCGCGCGCATTCAGCGCAAGAATTGATACCAGTCGAACGTAACGTTGTGCGTAGAGCTATGGCGTAGAGTCTTTCTTATCTTGGTGAAACACCTCCCTGGATTGAGTGCGGCACAGTGTTGACAAATTTCTTGCTGGGGGAAATAAATGGCATGGGTCAGTTTCGAACCATCGTTCCTCAGAACCTGGCCCTCTAGTTGAGATGCGAGATTCAGAACCACAACACCACGACGCTTCCTCAAATGTTCAATTAACAAATGTTCTTTGTTTTCTGTAACGTTGATCAATGTTTGTGACATCAAATACATTTTCAGTATATATACATTTATCATATTTTGTTCTCTTTCTTGTTCTCATTACGTAACATCCTTGTCTTTCGCCATGCATCCACTTCACCGGCCCCATCTTCATTCTCACCGTCTTTGGCTGGCGTCTTCATCACATCTGCTTCACATCTTCATCTTATATTATGACGTCATAATCTGCTTTTATGACGTAAAATTCATCTGTGGTGACGGCACAATCACCTTCGGCGACCTTGACTAACTCTATGATGTGACATGATTACGATGATCGTGTGGTGGTCGCGACAGGTTGCCGATTGTCCAGGGAGGCACATTCACGTTCTTGCTACCAACGTTTGCGATCTTAGGTACTCGGGGTACTTCGTGCCCGACCCGAGCCGGTAAGACTCAACATGCAAGTTGAATACGAATCGAATAGAATGTCTAGACATGTCAAACAATTATTTTTGTTATGTAGGAACCTGCATACAATCATATCAAATAAATGACAGAAAATGTCATTTTGTTCAAGTGAAAATACAGAACAGAAAGGAATATGAAGATTCAATGTACTTGCAACAGGATAAACTCGAAATAAATTTCGGTGATTTTTTTTATTATAATAATAATATTCATTAACATTTGACTTAAAGACTTGGTCTGCGCCAGAGAAATGTTGCTTTGATTAAAAACAGAAAATCCGACGAATAGATTTAAATTTAAAGTAAATCCGACAAGAAATGATAAATTCATGAATATTTCCATGTATATGATTCAATTATGGGTTTCATAAATCACTGTATGGCACATTTACATTTGACTTAAGTTAAAATTCAAACTCTCTATTGCCCAAATATCAGAAGTCTGGCCATCATATGATGATTTGTTCTGTCAAAACTTCCTGTCAAACTTAGCGATTGACCCATGTAGTATTTCCTCCAAGGAAGGTTAAACTCTCTAAAAACCTGTATTTTTTATCTTGTTCCTTTGACCAGATAATGCGACTGATCAGGAAATACACGCGGAATTCCGTGCCAGGATACAGGAGGTGAGGTTTAAAGAGAAAGTCCAGCCAATATTTCTCCTTTTTTTCGTTTCTTTTTTTTACAAAAGTAGAAAAATTTTACAAACAGAACACACATACAAAATATTTCAAATTGGAAAGTTGAATCCAGCACTGATACTGAATTGATACTTTTCTGTTTCACGATGTTAAGAACGAGTCGGTGTTTATCAATTCCATGGATTCTATTGGAAAAAAAGAGTGTAATAAATAAGATGACTTGTGGGCAGTAAAACGGGTCTTAAAGGACTTGTCCATTCTTCAAGTGCACTGGTTTTTTTCTGTATACATCAAAGGTAACAGAACTGGAAAGCTAAATTGTGCAGTGACAGTGTTTAACACTTTTCTGCATATTTCATGATATTAAAACCGAGTCGATGTTTATTTGACACCCTGACACGTATTCTGAGCTCCGGTCTAACTAATTGTGGATTAAACCAAATCTAAACCTGCCTCCGAAATCGATGTTTTGCAAACCACACTCTGAATTCCAGTTTATTGCGTCTTTACTTTGAACAGAAATTTAGAAAGGGCTTACGTTTTAAGTAAGTTTTGATTAAGTAAGCTCTTGTTTAATTTACACTGGAGTTATACCGGAGTTCAGGATACGGGCCCCTTGGTTTTGCATTACAGAAGAAGAGGAGAAATAAGATAAATTGTGGGCAGCCACACCGTTATCAAAGTTCTGCTCTTCGAATATACTTTTTTTATACCGGGATGTATCAAATATAACAATACTAGTTGTAGGAAAATTAAATGCAGTTATGATATCATCTAAAACTTTTTTGTGTCACAATATTAAGCCTTATCGGCGTTAATTTTACATCCTTGGCTTTGCAGTACAAAAGAAAGGGAGAAATACGATAACTTGAGGGCACTATCACCGATCTGAAAATCCTGTTCTTCAGATTACATGCTTGAATGACAGATTACTTCAACATCCTTTGGAACCGGAACATGCTGACATAAAGATGTCCGATTAAATCTTTGAAGAAAAAGTCCAGTCGATCATTATCTTCTTTCCACATCTATCCTTATAACTCATATAAATGTATTTTTCAAATCTAAAGAGTTCTTTATGAATTTACCGATATCTGGAACTGATTTTCCATATTTCAAGAGAATACCGATTGAACGAATTCTGTGTATGCTATCATGATATGGATATTGTAAGTTGTTCGAATATTTAAAACAATATTACAACATAACATTCCTATTACTTGCAGTACAAAAGAAGGGGAGAAATACGATAACTTGAGGGCACTATCACCGATCTGAAAATCCTGTTCTTCAGGTTACATGCTTGAATGACAGATTACTTCAACATCCTTTGGAACCGGAACATGCTGACATAAAGATGTCCGATTAAATCTTTGAAGAAAAATTCCAGTCGATCATTNGGGAATGTTTTTTCCATATTTCAAGAGAACACGAATTTTGTGTATGATATGGAAATTGTAAATTGTTGGAATATTTAAAGCAGTATTACATTAGCATTCGGATTTAACGTCTAGACGTCATTTTCAATAAAAACTTCTATCCGTCACTCAATGAACTTTGTTTCTTGAATATATATTTCCATATGTCCTAAAAATCTACTTAAAGATATGTTTCTAATTATTAGAAAATGTATCTTAATACATATTTCCATACATCAGAAAAATCAGTTGTGAGATATATTTCCAGATATCAGAAAATTGAGGTCAACAAAACTTCGGTCTCAATGGACTGTCGCTCTTTAAGGAGGTGGCGGGCCAGATAGGCATCCATTTTCTTTAATTGCCCGTTGCATTTATCTATTGAACAATCATCACCATTAAAATTCGTTATCATCCTTTTTACCTTAGATCCAAGGTGCTGTGATGGTGTCATTCGTCGTGCAGGTTGTGATTGGGTTCACAGGTATCATGGGGTTCTTACTGCAATTCATCGGCCCGCTAGCCATCGCCCCAACCATCGGTCCCTCACTCTACGAGGAGGCGGCCCAACAGGCATCCAAATTCTGGAACCGCCTTGTCATTATCTTTTGTATAATCATTAAAATTCTTTATCACGTTTTCCTCCTTAGATCCTGGGCGCCGTAATGGTATCATCCGTGGTGCAGGTTGGGATTGGGTTTAAAGGTATCATGGGGTTCTTACTGCAGTTCATTGGTCCTCTAGCCATCGCCCCCAACCATCGGTATTATTGGACTCTAGCTCTTTATGGAGTCCCCCGGCATCTTTTGTATAATCATCCTCAATCAAATTATTTATCCTTTTTTCCTCCTTAGATCCAGGGAGCTGTGATGGTGTCCTCAGTAGTGCAGGTTGTGATTGGATTCACAGGTCTCATGGGGTTCCTCCTGCAGTTCATTGGTCCACTGGCCATCGCCCCAACCATCGGTCTTATTGGACTTTCGCTCTTTGAGGAGGCGGCCCGGCAGGCATCGGTCCATTGGGGTATCTCGTGGATGTAAGTAATGATCATACAATATCCGCTTCTTTCTTATTGCCTTGTAAATAACATGCAATCCATGCCATTGCGCTATCAGCGATTTTGCCCTAATGGCAACTGAGAATGGCAAACTTGGATACGTTTCTTGCAAAAATTATTGCTGCGATGGAAATCAAACCCATAATCCCGACATTTAATTACGAGGACTGACCCACTGCACCATGTCAAAGTCAAGTCCTAATGTAACTTTTGCGTCTGGAACTGTAGTGGGACACGTACGAGATCTGCCTCTACGCTTCCCATTCGTCCACAAATTACCAAAGGGTCTTTTGTACTCGTATCGCAATCACCTGTTAAAAATATTCTTGAGGCAGATTGGTAAATGCGTCTGTTCTGAATCCGGACGGACGGTATAATACTTCTTTCATCTGATCGCTGATCCATCATCAGTTTGTAATTCAAGTGGCTTACATAGGGGAGGGGAAATATACGGAAGCTTCTAAGTGCCATCGACTTGGAGACTTGGCGAGATAAGATTTTTCTGTTTCAATATCTTCTTCAATGTTATTTTCTTAACAGGGTCATGATCGTGATCATCCTATTTTCACAGTATCTTGAACGGTTCCCAATCCCCTGCTTCGCTTAAAACCGGACCAAAAAGTGTCACGTCACCAAATTTCCAATCTTCAAATTGTTCCCGGTGAGTGAATATGAATTTCAAAGGAAGTTGGGAGATGCAGAGAAGTACTCGCCAATCAAAATCATTGACTAATGTGTATACAGTCCTTCATCTTATCAAAAGTGCAGACTATGAACCAAGCAGGATGCAGATAAAAAGATCATAAGATCTTCGTTATTGTTCTTAGACCATTATCGGGCTTCTAGACTGATAAAGAGTTTAAAAGAAGAGTTGCATTTGCATAGGTAACAAACGCATGCATTGAAACCAATGAGTAAAGCAAGAATGAAATAGATTATGATTTGGGGGAAAATATAGGAGGACGAGTGAGAGGGGAAGACATTGTGTAATGTAACCATGTAATTAAATTATTTTCTTTTTTCCATTCTTTCGAAGATTCAAACATATAAATAATGATAGGAATATAACATACGAAATTAAAAAAGGAGCCGGCAAAGAAGCTGCTACAATAGTTTTTGATGGTTTTTCACCCCTTCCCCTAAAATATACAACTTAATCGAAATTCACCCTATTCTGCCCTGGCCCTTTTTGTCATAGCTTCCAATGTTTGGAATTTCTAAGACTTTGTGAGTTTTATCGCCTGTGTTACTGATAAATTGATGTCATTTCGTCTTTTACTTTTCAGATTATTTTAGCCATTTTGATTGGTTGGCTGTTTTCCTACATCCTCACGGTGACAAACGTGTTTCCGACCGATCCTGCCGAGTATGGTTATGGGGCTCGCACCGATCTCCGCTCCGGAGTGCTATCAGAATCACCGTGGTTTGACTTTCCGTACCCTGGTAGGTCAGCATTTTCACACATCACTTTAAAAAAAAAGAAATTCAAATTCAAATTCAAATAACATTTATTCCCCCCCCCCCCCTCAACAATTAAAATAAAGTAATGATGTACAAGCTAGCAATTTACAATCTAAATCAAATAATCGATCAACTGATACTTCAATAACGGACCGATCCATTTGGTGTCGTGGATTTGAATCCAACCGCTGCCACCAAGTTATATTGCCTAATGATATAAACTTTGGAAACATTTCTTACAGTACAACAGAATGCTCACGATTTCATTTTAAACACTGTTATTCGAAAACATATTAGGCTAGGCGGAGGCCTCTATTTTGAGTTCACAAAGGGGAATCAAAATATACATAGAATATATCAGTAGAACAGATGAATTGGGAAGGGGTTCGCCCAGGCGGTCCTGTTTCTATTCAATGCACGGATCATTATGTATCCACCTGTATACCTGGAAAGCAAGTCAAATGATACATAAATTTTTGGATGTGAATCAAGCGAATCAAGGCAATGTAGGCTTCCTATAATATAGATCGTGGTCTTAAAATGTATGTGCATCAACTAAAGGTTATTCGCGAAACAGATGACATTGGCCTGAACTCCAGTATAATCATTTACATCATAGTGGTTACCTATATCTAAAATTTGTGGTATACAAGTCAACGTATGTTACTCTTCTTAAATCTACCCTTTTATCCCACATCTTTCTTACATTCCCACGGTCACATTACGTTT
>BQKZ01003370.1:10797-23697 GCA_036244855.1 Temnopleurus reevesii
GATGCTCCGCATCGTCGTTGGCTCAAACCCCCCCCCCCTTGGAAAAAAGCTAGATCCGCCCCTGGATGTGATGCATTTTACATTCTTTGATTAGGCCAATCAATTTATTTAAAAAACGAATGAGCTTGCTAAAGCAGAATTAGATTCAGCGTGCATATTCAGCGTGAAAATCGTTCAAAACTATGTTCTAGTTTTTATAACCTTTCTTTCCCTTTTACTTTTAACAGGTCAATGGGGCGTCCCAAGAGTGACAGCAGCCGGAACTCTGGGCATGCTTGCCGGAGTACTCGCCTCGATGGTCGAATCCGTTGGTGATTACTACGCGTGTGCGAGGCTGTCCGGTGCGCCTCCGCCACCTGCGCACGCGATCAATCGTGGTATCGGTATGGAAGGTCTGGGCTGCATCTTGGCGGGAGCCTGGGGGACGGGGAATGGGACGACGTCATACAGCGAAAACATCGGCGCTATTGGTATCACAAAGGTAAAATTAGTTGGTTTACGAAATTGGTTGACGGTGGCTTGTGGACGGTAGAAAACAAGCGCACACCTAACGTGCGAATTCCAATAAGCACAAATCTGTTGCGCACTTGTCATTTCATGCGCAGATTGAACGTGCATTCGTTTTCTACCATCCAACTATTTCGGAAATCCATTATTCATACATACCCCCTAATAGAATATACAAACAGACAAAATTTAAAAAAAATGGAAGCTTTTTTAGAGCAACGTTTCCTTCCGAATCCTTATAAGAAAACTATATATGTATTCTAGATTTTGGCTATTTTTCTTCAGCAAAACGGCAACATTTAAGTCTCAGATGATTACTTTCTGAGAAATAAATTTCAAAGGATATCGTATTGATTCATCTTGTTCAATGAAAATGGTGATTAAGTGTATTATTATTGAGTATCGATAATTAAAGTGAAAGGTTTTCTTTAAGACATTTAGGGGTTGGAAAGAGTATGTTCACATCTACCCTTGATTAGGCCAAGTTGTTTTTTTCTCTTTTTTCACTTTCTAATGGCCGACCCAAAAAGATATGTATTCTTGTGGTTGTTTTCAATACAGGCGGGTTTTTTTTACAACAAAATGATCATCAAACTTTTGTAAATCTAGATATATTCTTGAATTTCGCTGAAAAGTCATACATCACAATCCTCCGTTACAAGGTCTATCAGTTCACACTTTCCTACCTTGAATGACTCGTCACAAACCCATAACATTGCAGGACCAATGGTGCCATTGGTTGAAATAAAATTTGAAGCGTATTACTTCAGGCGGATGATGTGAAATAGATCAAGATTAAGACGGGATTATTTGGCGCTTAGAAATGGAATGCGAAAATGATTAGGGATTACTGTAATAAACTGCATTGCTCTGTCATACTTTATATTTGATCAGGTTGGAAGTCGTATTGTGATCCAGGCCGCAGCCTGCATTTTAATGATCGTCGGAGTCTTCGGCAAGTTTGGCGCCTTTTTCTCAACTATACCCGAGCCTGTCATTGGTGGCGTCCTTTCAGTAACGTTTGGTAAGTTTGATGATTTATTTGCTCACTTTCTCCTGTACTTTTGTTTCGATCACAAATTTTGATTGGAATCCGTCGTTAACAAAAGCAAATCGATATATTCATGGCAAATATGATATAAGTATGATGATGATAATGATGGTGATGATGGCCTCTTGTATAGCGCCGATCTCGGCCTCAGTAGGGCGCTCATGTCGCTCGAATTACTCAAAATAATGTCTCACAAATTTCAATGTTACTCTAGATTACTTCCCCTAATTTTAGCTTTTAACATATCGATGGCTATTAGATTTAACACATCTCGTTCCAGTCGTAAAAGGGAAGGAAAATAATTATATAACTGCCCAATTAAAGCTTAATGTGTTACTATTCTCTTTTTATCAAAATGCCCGTTTTTAGGTCATTTTAAGTACCGGTAATATGTCCTACACACAATACACAGGAAATCATAATACATTAATATATACAACACTGAAAATAAGTAAAAGATAAATAATCCAAATAATAACGGTTAGAACACTTCATTCAGTGAGTATAGTTATAGTTGTCATGTTTGCCTTCAATATTCAACTGTCGCGGTATCCACATTTTAATATTCATTTAATGCATTTTCCGAAACGATTGCCATCCCTGATATTTCATCTGAATAACGCCCTATTTATGATGTTTTTATCATTCCTTTCTCAGGTATGGTTATGGCTGTTGGTATCTCAAACCTTCAGTTCGTCGATCTAAACTCGCCTCGAAACCTCTTCATCGTGGGTTTCTCTTTCTATGTTGGTATCGCCATTCCCGGCTACATCAAAGCAAATCCAGACTCTATTAACACTGGTAGGTACACTACAAAAACTAGGGTGTTAGATTTTACACCGAAATCCAATGAAGTTCCTTTATTTTATCATTGTGAGATCGTGGGGTGAGAGCAAATCTAAGTTATAGCCCCCAGTAATGTTATAGCCCTCAGTAATGTTATAGCCATATAGCTTTGATTAAAATAAGCAATATCGTTTAGACTGGACGAATACTTATTCCTAGTTTAACATGAACTTCCCATTATCATTACAAGAACCTAACACTTAAATTTTGTATAACTGTCTTAGATCCTATAAACTCAATTTAGCTTTCCTATGTCTCTTTTTCAATGTTGAATACACTGTGTTTGAAATTTATATTTAAAGTTTACCACTCCTTAATACGAGTAAAGCAATTGTTATATTTATGTATCGGTATGTTGTGCAATCCTGAAGATTTTTTTTTCACAATAGAATTAGAAGCATTAGAAGGTGTATCAGTGTCACGGTTTGATAACTTTCGGGTCATGTAATGAAATTTGAGAACATAACAATTGCATATTTTGAAGCCGACTTCAATTCAAATGATTACAAAAATGAAATGGAGCATTGAAATTGAATCCCTCTCAATTTTTGTAAATATTTTCTTAACCTGTTTTTCCTTCTTTCGTGCTATTTTGTATTTCAGGAAATGACACATTTGATCAAGTTTTAGTCGTACTTCTGGAGACGAGTATGTTTGTTGGCGGTGTTGTAGGATTCTTCTTAGATAATACAGTCCCAGGTATGTAAAGTGCCTCATGATCATCATAATGCTAACAATAATAATCTGTAGATTAATATTGCGCAATTTCCATCTGGATATCCTCTACTCCGTGTTATAATCGAATATTATTTCCAGGCCATATCATAGCTGAATTCCTGCCGGTTCCTGCCGGTACCCATTCGCATCACGTGGGTTGAGTGCAGTAGTGTAAAGAAAATCTCTTGCTGACGGAAATCAAAGCCTCTCTAGTTGAAAGATGATAGTAAGGACCACTACACCATGACGCTTCCACTTTGATATTATGGATAGCTTAAAACATTGAGTACACAACGATCGTGACTTTCTTTTTAAACGTGATGTAATTTTAAAAAACAATTGATTTCGTCTTTCCCCCTTGTTCCTCTAGAAATAAATTGGCAACATTTTTCTTACAATTTGACAAGGATATCACAAAAGAACAGCATAATGTATCTTCACATGCGTTCGAGATCGCAATAAACTTCCATTTCAGTCACCCATACTTTTAACGCCCCCGACAATGTTCGCGTTGCAAAACTAAATCTCCCTCCCTTCTCCACAGGTTCGCGCGAGGAGAGAGGCCTCACAAAATGGAGAGACATGTACGGAATGACGGATGACGATGAGGATGCTGACTTTGTCGACGCCTCGGAGGAGGTCATGGAACTCACCCTCAGGTGTTATGAGATGCCGTTTGGAATGAGTTATATCAGAAAGTGGAAGTGGGCCAGATACGTGCCTTTTAGCCCCACCTTTCAAGGGCTCAATCTCAAGAAGTATTTCAAGCGAACGTGCAAGTCGTGCAGGCCGAAGAAGACAAAGAAAGAAGGCGGTGAGTTTTACTTTTTGCTTCTCTTTTTATCGGCTATTGCTTCATCAGTAGCCAAAGTGATTAATCTCATGAACTCATTGACTACTTGAACCGGGTAGTTCCTGCACAAATTTATGGGCATTAGAGAATCCAGAATCCAGAATCCAGGATTTACAAAATAAATGCCTATGACAAGATCAGTTTTATCATTTTTACTCCGTACAAAGATAAAGCAAAATAAGATTTAAAAAAAAACACAATGTTTTACTCAGAGCAAATGATTTGAAGACTTTTTTTATAATGTTTGAAATATTTTTAGCAATTTTCATGGTTGAATTGAGATAATTCTTAGAATAGTACCTTATCAAAATTTATAGAAAAGGGTATCAAATTCTTATATTAAAGAATTCCTACGTTCAATTACGAATAAAAAAATCGATTAATTTGCAAGACACAGGTAGGCTTTGCCAAAAAGATTGCAATCAATTGCAGAAAAAAAAATCATAAATTAAATGAAACAACTTTTGGGATCTTGGCATGACGTTGAAGCAACAATGATTTTGATTAGACAGCGCTAATCACAAAACTACCTGCAATCAGAGGAAATCACTGGTGCCTGAACTGTTCCGTTATACATAAAGCTCTAGGATAGCAACATTGTGTCCCCAAAACTGAAGGCGTTCCCGCGCCACTGAACTCAAGTACCTGCAATGCTCCCTCCATACATGTGAATTGTTGTCATCTGTAATATTAAAATGATCAATTACTTCTTGTATTTTCTATCATTTCAGATATCCCAATGACTGATGAAAGTGACCACGTTGCATGAAGTACAGTTCTCCATCCATTCGAACCCCTTTTATACCACCGACATGACAGAATGCAGTGGTGCATTTATTGTCTATAGATATGATAGGATTTGCGTCAAGGCCCAGATCCTCACGGTAAAAGACAAAGACAGGGCCATATGGCTATGCTACATCCTCGATCCTCCCTCAAGGCCAAAGTAATGCATCCGACACCAAGAAAGACCAAAAGCATACATAAAGGCATTAGTAAGAAACAATAATGATGGCTTGCCATATTAAAAAAAAATATGTTATGCCCAACACATCTGATGATTTTTCTTCCGTATTTAAACATTCTTTCCTTTTGAATACACATGTTGTAAAACAAAATTATTCGTATATTATTAATTTGTCTTGACCGTTCATTAGAATTTACGTTTCTGGCTTGAAGGATGACTCCGACCTATGTATTACTGTTGATTTCTACTTAATTACAAACAGGAGTTTTTCTTTCATTTGATCATAATGGCTGCTACCTATTGGCGAAAAAATTTCTAGGTCCCTCTTCCGTTCATTAGGAAATTTATGCACGATAATTTCTCCTTTTGTGATTCACTTGAACAGGCTATTTTTATTCGTGGTCATTTGCTTTTCACGCTTTTCACGCAGATGCTTTTTGTAGATTTCCAAGGCGGTAGATATGGGGATGAGTGTCAAAAGCCAAAAATTATGCTTCTATTATCACCGTCTTACACTTTCTTGTCAGAATTAAGTGCATGCATTCACCGCGGCATACCGGTAGTGCAGGGTCAATATTTGTAAAGATTTCATGGTTTATGCATGCCTTTCGATAATTTGTTGATGTCTGATGGCTGAAGTGGTATATAATTGTATGGTATAGAAATAAGTCGCACCTACGAGCACTGGTATTGAAAGGGATCTCGACTGCATCTGAATATTTTAGTGCTGATGTTGTATTTTAGTGAATGAAGATTTATAAAAGTAGATGAAAATCGGAAAAAAGTGAGGTCGTCCCTTGTTTAAAAAAAAACACCTAAGGCACTTTCCTGAGAACGGAAGTCAACCCATAGATATTTTTGTAAAAGAAGTAGAAAAATTTGGTGAGAAGAAAAAAAACGAGGATCTTAGCACAACTAATAAAAAAAAAGATATTTGTATCAATGTTGATATGTAAATAGGTGATCTGTACGTTCATCATTAAGATAAATATTTTCATATTTTTATCAGAAAACAGTAGAAATAAATTATATTTTATTGAATTGATATGAATAGAATATTTTTTTTTGCACCTATGAGGTCATCAGTTGCGACTTTGTCTAAATATCTAAACATAATTAAATTATTTGTCCCGATTTACTCAAACCTCTTTTCTACTGTTCATCTGATTTTTTTTGCTTCTGTTGAAAAAAATATCATCTTTGAGTAAACTCTTCTGATAAAACAATAGATGATTTTCCATCAATTGGAAAGCATCCCTCAGGGAAATAACACATGAGGACATTTAAATATGATGTACAACGGATTTGCTATTGTAAATAAGATGTGTCGACTCAGATAGCCTTGTTAATGATTTTGTTTTGAGTGTTATAAATATTATGTATTACGTGCACCTATATGTATTATGTGAAAATATCGAGTCTAAATTTTCTGACGTCAGAAATATATTTTTGTCGTTCAGTTTATTTATTTTGCCTTAAAATGCTTACAGAGAGTATTTGCTGTTTCTTTCGTTGTGATGGACCGGAAATATTTGTTCAGATATATGATTTATTAAGTATGTATTAGTTTTGAATGATCTGTTCCAGGCGCAGAGATTGAAGCAACTGTAGGAACATGTTTTCATAACAGCTTTCAATCCCTGAAAATATTTTTTCCCAGATATGATAAACACAAATGTGTTTTGATCATGGGTATGGAAGAATTTTTTAAGAGTAAAAAAAGTATACTTTCCGAAACAATGGTGTTTCTGAAAAAAAATTTGCATCTGGCGAGAAAGTATATATGTACATGTGTACACAACGCGCGCTTCATTATGGACTTTTTTGTGCGGGTGTCTCATGAAACTGGTCGCCAGCGACAATTAGTCATCGTTGACTAATCCATTCAAATCATTAATTTTGATTGGATAAAAAAGGAGTGCAAGTGTTATTATATTGCGGTGTTGACGGGTGTACGTTATGACGTTCCAATTCATTTTGTGAATGAGGCGTGACAAATTTTAAGTCTACTTTAATTAAGTATTTTCTTTCTTTCTTTCTTTTTTTGCCTCTTCTCAGCTGAGCTAGGTCAATTCGATTTTGATCATTACTTTTCTACACTGCCATTGACTACATTTTCAACTGTCAGATATCCTACTTAAACTGCCTTTTTTACTCATATTATATTTCAAAGCTGACCCACGTAAATTCCAGAAAACAGGAGTAAAAGATCAACAGATTGACTTAAACCAACATAAAAGTATACATGTTTTAGCCAATGTTTAATATTTACAAAACTTAACTGAGAGTACTGTTACATTTCCTGTATATTAGATCATGTAGATAGGCTATGAAAGGAATGAACCTTGTTTTTTAGTATTTAAATATACCATTGTGCATCTACCTGACTTCTCAAACCTTTTTATTTTTTATTCTCAGAATATCAAGAAAGACGAATTGTACAGAGTCGTAAGTTGCGATACATTATAGTATTGTTCTGTTCAGAAATTATACGACAAAGAAAACAACGATTTTTACTCAGCTCGGGCGAAAAACACGTGTGAACGGTTAGTCAATTACATGATTTATACGTTGTTGCTTTATCGAGTATCGGTACAAACTTATTAGCGTCTAAACGCTTGGTCAGATTTAATTCTCCAAAGAATATATAATACTTCTGGAATAAGGTCAGTGAGAGAGGAGTACACGTATTTACCAAACCTGTTTTGATGTATATTAATTTTGTACTATGCACATAAACTGTCGCCACCATTTTCATTGTGTACAATTTCATAACTCTTTATTAAATTGTTTAAAATAAATAACCGACCACTCTATCTACGTGATATAACAAGAGAAAGAATTGTGTCTGGAGAATGTTCAAGAGAGTATAAGCGAAGGTTTGAGCCAATGCGATCAGAATGAATGAATTGAAGGAAATTAATTAGTTCTTGCTTTCAACGATATAAAGCATTATCTACGACTATGTTCCGACGAAAATTTACACCAATAAAAACTTAGCGAGGTCAACTTAGAAGAAAGTGGACATGATAAACATCCATGCCCTCCAATTAATTAATGAAAATAGATCATTATTTTTATTACTATTTTCACGCCAATTTGAAAGAGCATTGCAGTTGAAGAAAATAGAACATATCTTAAGTGTTTTCACGAAGTGACGGGAGCCAGAGGGTATTTTTACACGAAATGAGTTACAAATCGATTGAAACGTGTCCTTCAATAAAAATTTAACACATTGTTCGACAGGATGGCCGTTGAATTGGCGCTATGCCGGGATTTCCTTAATCTTCATGCAACAATGCCCTTTGGCTCCAGTCACTTCGTGAAAATACGGACGAAATGTTTCATCTTCCTAATAACTACAAATTGCACATTGGGTCGAGGTTTTCAGATGATCAATATAATTTATTACGATATACCTTGACTCACAAAATTAATAGGAAAGCGGGGTCGTCACTAGCTTGTTTTTTTTCAGAATGTGTACGTTTTAAATATATTCTGACAAGCAAAAAAAAAGCTTGTAGGTACATTTCCCATCTCCCCGGCGGTTTTACGAGCAAGGGAGGCTGGGTTTTGAACCATTTACTTTTTTACCCATATTTTCAAGTCACACTCCTATTAACGGCCATGAGAGGTATATCCTTCAAAGAAAATATCAAAGGCCAAAACATTCGTCCCTGATGATGAAACGAGAATAGCGATGGTGGTGATGATGACGAATGATTAATGATGATGATGATGATGATGATGCCGACGACATTCGTCATGATGATGGTGACTGAGCCACCATCTTTCTGAATATCCATGCAAACAGTTCAGAAATTAAAATGTGAATCACCTGATCAGCGAACCAAATATTTTCACAGACAATCTTGATGGCAATAATTATAGACTTTCTCTTGTGAGAAAACATTTGATTCAGCTTTTTGGGACTTTACATTAATCTCTACCCTCATGCATATTCTGGAAGGATAACATCTGCGTGATGATTATGATGACCATGATCATGATGACGATCACGTAAATGATGATGGTAATGATGATGATGATGGTGATGACGATAACGATGATGGTGATAATGATGGTGATGATGATGGTGATGATGATGATGATGATGGTGGTGATGATGATGATGATGATGGTGATGATGAGGATAATGACGATGATAATGGAGATATATGCATACCTGCCAACCAGTAAGATTTTATCTTATTCAGTAAGATTTTTGGACGTAAAAACAACAGGATAAGATTTTTTTCATTCAAAAGTAAGGTTTTTGGAAAATAATAACAGCATAATTTTCTGAAATTTGATTGAGAGTAAGATTTTTCCTTGTTTTTACATGTAAAATAAGATTTTTGTAATCCAAGAGTAAGATTTTCCAATTTGAAACGTTGGCAGGTATGTATATGGATAGACAAATAGACTGCCCCATCCCCCCCCCCCCCCACCCCGTTGACAAAATGGCGATTCGTCCGTGCATTTCAAATACGCAACATATATTTTTTATATCAACGCCCTAAGGGGCTTTGTAGAAATAAAAGTATGTGAATGAATATAAAATCTGCGTTTCTACGCTAAAAATGTACTTGCTTGTACTTGCTTGTACTTGCTTGTACCCTACATCCAGGTTAATATGCATAATTATTCTCTTAGTCGAAACCGATGAAATCTAAAACGGCTACAAAATCATATGGTGAGAGTGCCACATCTATCTTATGGAATAGCCTCCCAAATTACCTCACAAATATTACACCATATGAAAAATTCAGAAGAAACTTGAAAACTTATCTCTTCAAAAACAACTAATCTACTCATAATCCTAGTTCTTCTGACGTCTTTCTCTCTTTCCATGTTTCAAGCGCTTAGGGACTTTCGCATGATTGTGTTATGCGCTATATAAAAGTGTTTCATTATTATTATTGTTATTATCGTTAGAGAATTTACGTCATTGGTAATGTAACGTCATTAAGTAACTAAAAGATGTTTGCTGGGTTTCTAGCAAGGGATAGTGATGTACGACGTAATTGTATACAGCTCGCATGTGTGTCGTCCTTTTAATGGCGACTCTTAGTGGATTCTTCATGTTTTGTCATATAAAAGGGGTTTTCAGGTTTTGATCACTTTCCCTTTTTTACGATTGAGTTATTCTGTCTAGTTTTATCGACAAGAGGTGAAGATGTCAAAATAGGTTATTTTTCATTTACATTTACAATTCATATTAGTTCGAAATTGCGATCTTGTTTATTTTAGCCTTTTCATTTATTTTAGTCTCTAGAAAGCACAAAACAACAATCAAGGAAATATATAATGCGGCTATAAGGTGAATACATAATTCTCAGATACTTTTTTTTTGCTTGGAGGAAACATTTTTAATATCTTTTTTTTTCAAGCTTGCGTAAGCGTCATGAGAAGCAAGAGTTCTTGCTTCGTGTTACAGCACAAGCCAAATGTTACAGCTCAACGAAGCTAAATTTCCAGATCTGAACATGATTGTCTCGCAACGGATGATGGTATCATTCTATTCTCAGGGATAATTGTGAAAAACAATTAGAATTCAATGACAAAGAGGGCAAAATATGAAAACTGTCGATACAAAATGCTTGGGAACGTCTTTCCCAAATGGCGATTATTTTCTCAATCATCTCTGGAAAATCATTCTATGGCCCTGATGGATGGATAGATGACAAACATAAAGTCAACGACCAAATAACTAACCACTTCTAACAGATAAATCATTTTGAAAAATACAATCACACAAAATAATTATGAGCAACTTTAAACAATTAAATATTGTTCGTGCAACAAGGAAAATTGTGGCTTCCATCCGTTCACCTGCTTCAAGAAATTTGATATCTAGTTCGTGTTCGCTGGTAACACCAAACATTGAATTCAGTACACAGAATAAAAATCGTTTTATATTGTTAATCGCCTTAGAAACAAACGGTTTCCAATTAAAGTTCGATAAAAACATGTCAATCAAAACCATATACTCTCATTTCACGATTATTTCCAAACGTGTAAGAGATATTCTGCATTCATTATCTCTCGATAAAGGGTGTCACGTTCTATGATAACTGTAAGAAGGTGAATGATACTTTTGGTGATCTCGCCATTAATATCGCAGAACTATCAGTGCAACCTTACTTGCAAACACTTCCCTCACACAAACAAAATTTACACAAACTCAGACGTTTACACAAATATGAGCCATGCGTGCATTGTTTTCGGATAGTCTCGGGTGATTTTCATACGATTACTTAGACACAGTTTAAGGTGGCACCCGACGGCACAGAATTTTCTTGAAGGCTTCCTGGAAGTTTGGATGCTTGAGTCCGTAGACGATTGGATTCACGACGCTGTTTGAAAGCAAGATGACATAGCTGTAGAGCGTGTATATGCTGCTGCCGGGGATGATGAAGTTCACGCTGGAACCCGCAAAGCAGACGATGAAGATACAGACAACCGTGAAGACATTCTTGGTGATCTCAATCTCCTTCTGGTTGATAGCTTTGATCATGGGTGGACGAGCGTCGTGAGATCTGGATGAAGAATCCTTGCCCTGATGACCACTCTTGGCGTCTGAGACCGATTCCTTCTTGGCCATGTCCCGGAAGTTCTTATTGTGCTGCAGGACATGCCGAAGGACCAACGCGTACAGCGTCAGGGTTAGGATCATGGAAACCGCTGCGAAGATTCCTTGATACAGAATGTAATACGCACCTGCTTTGGTGGTGACGATGGCAACACAGAGGCTGTAGAACTCAGAGTATCCCAGCTTGATGATACCGAGGACATGCGGTAGGACGACGACGGCGATTGCAAATATCCAGATAACCACTGCAATAGCGGTGATTCTGTTCGCCGTGTTGATCCCCTGATGGTTCCGGACGGACCTGGTGATGACGTACCAACGGACAAAGGCAATAGCAACCAGAGTCGAAATACTGACGATGATGCTGATGTACTCCACCCCGGCAACAACGGTACAGACAACACCGTGCGTAGGGTAGCGTCCCATCTGACTAAGTAGACCGGCAATCTGGAGTGGTATGGCAATGCATGTCAGGATATCAGCCAAAGCGAGGTTGATCACCAAGATGTTCGTGGTCGTTTGAAGTTTCTTGGTGATGATGACGGAGATGATGACGAGGCCGTTACCCAGGAGGCCAGTGAGGGAGAGCCCGACCATGATGGACGAAACGATGGCTCTGTGGTAGAAAGCCACTCTAAAGGCTTCGGTAGAGTTACCTGGGATTGAATCCATCGTTCTTTCGATCAAAGTCTTGTATAATACAAATACAACTAATACGTAGTTGTATTATTGTATTGAAATAATTTACCCGACCTCTAAAAATACTAATCAGCCTAGCAATAGTTCATGCGGTAGACTAATCGGGATTTTGGTAAAGCTGCCCGTGCTCACGGATTATATAGCAGTTTTATTTCCAACGGTGAGCGAAAGTGCGCGTTCATTATTTTCCAGAGAGCGAAAAGCGCGCTTTAATCGGCTTCCAAAGACAATTGAGTGAAACTTTAAAAAGTCGCTGCCGTCGAATAGATTTCCAATATTTAAGATTTTAGACATAATTAATTTTTCTCTGATTATGATACAAGCTTCCTGTTTACTGAAAAGAACAAGGTTAAAAAAGACTCTTTATAAAAAAAAAAATTGAATAATTTTGGAAGGGGAGGCTGGAATTAAAGTAAAGCTATTCATTGAACCACACATAATGATGAGTGACTTTGAAGAGCGAGCTCTTCAATATCAAATACACGCTTCCTTTAATCGCTCGTAATATCCGGTGTTAACACCCCCCCCCCCCCCCCCCCCCCCCCCCCCCCCCCCTCATATCATTGACACCTCGACATCGTTGTTTGACAATTCTGTATGCAGAGATGAGTGCGTGGTTCTTTTTATTGCCCATCCCTTTTCTTTTTCTTTCTTTGTTTTTTTTT